>JBBPPA010001287.1:0-12942 GCA_038091735.1 Leccinum pellstonianum
AAGGTCGCGACTCGGTCACGGCCGGGCGGATCTCGAAAAAAGGTGGATGGAGTTCGAAAATCGGTCTCTGCGATCTGATTGGTCGAAATCGGTCGACCGATTTACCCCCTCGCATGGCGGTGCTGCCGAAAGGCTCGGATACTTTGTTGCTCCATAATCCATTCTCCCTCGGAGTCCCTCCTGGCTGGCGGGTCGCTGTCCACAGGGAGGTTTTCTAATATAATCAAATCCCTACCGTGCCAGCGGTAGGCCATCCTGCGCTGTCAAATGTACTGCCGTTATGCAATCGTTTCCCCACTCGGTAGCTGCCTAAATCGAGGCAGGTGAAACCCGACATTCCGTTTTAGGCCCAAAGTATTGTTTTGGTGATCGGAATGTTGCTCGTGAGAGCACACCCAAAATGGATCGTATCGAGACTATTGAGGTTGAGTCCGATTGACACGTTGAGATCGCTTGGCTGCCACTTTGAATCCGAACCAGCTGCCAATCGAAAGAATCACTTCTCGTAATTGAAAGCTGGTAATAGATGCCATACGTTCCGGCATACCGGCGCCACCATACCGCCACATTTTACCCCTCTGAGGCTGGCAATTTTTGGGGTACCTGGAAAAGCTGAGCCGTGGAGGGACTCCGAGGGAGCCTAGCGCTGGGGCTGCAAACCAAAAAAAATATTGAGTAAGTTAGTAACTCTAGCTCCAGCCTCACTGAACCACAATTATAGCCATCTCCTCCCCATTATCTTCCTATTCGACAACATGGCAATGAAGATGCAAACTCTTATCCTCGTTGCCCTTCTAGACCGCACAGAGGACATATTTGCAGACGAATCCCAAACCGATTTCTGGCACCTCACTGCCAGGCTATTCCAGGAGCCGAATCCCATGCTGTCCGATAGTGAGCGGGAGTCCATGAATGCCATGATCTCTGCGCTTCAAAACGCCCGAGGTGGAAAGGCCAAGCAGCGCATCGTAGAAAATAAGCAGCATCCAGCTGGCTATGCTGCGCTTCTCAAGTGGCATTCTGCTTACAAGTTCAACACAGACATGTACAACCGTGTTCAGAAGGCCCTCGAGGAGGAGGAGTTATCACCACATGCCCTCATTTGGAGTCGCAGGCATAAGCTTGACGACTTTCCCCCAAGGTCTGATTCAGATGGCGCAATCGACTCTATTGCATGCGCAGTCTTTGGCGAAAATTGCCTTGCAAACGCTCGTGTGGTTGGGGAGTTCAAAGAGGCCGTCGTTTGTCTGATCCACCACGAGTGGGAGCGCCAACGGAAGAGGTACCTTCGGGCGGTGAAAACACTTTCCATCAAAAAGCTCACAGCCCAAGCTGCGTTTAACGGTTGGTCGTTGCGTTATATACATCAGCTGGAAGTTATAGACTTTGTGCCACAGATGTCGAGAAGAAGGAGGAGCCCAGTGCCTCGGAAGTACGAGCTGCAATCAGAGCTTTGAAAGCATATAAAGATGCGATATATTGGTTTCCGAAAGAGGAAGATGTAGAAGGTGGGATACAAGAGATGATGGGAGGGCTGGAGGCCATATTGCAAACGGCAATCAAGGCGTCGAGAAAACTACCGCTCGGCAGGGTTCTGCTTCCAGAGGAGTCTACAGCAGAACTACAAACCAGTGGGTGTCGGCTCAGTATGTCTCGACCCACGCGTAGATTAAAGTAACATCCTGAGCAGAGATTCGTGGAAAGAAACGCTTGGCCCATGTAAAAGGCATAGCGGCTGCTGCAGCCGGCGATATCGAAGAGATCTGGGCCACGTACGTACAGCTATTTGGCCTTAAAGTTGTCACAGACATGCGCCTGCAAATCGTTCTCAATTCCGACGCTGGGGTGCAGGAGGCATGGCAGGGTCTCCCGGACTTAGGTGTTGCAAAGTTTGCACAATGCTCGGAAGCGACGTTGTCTTCTCTCTTGAATTTTCCAGATGGGTGCCCTACCTTGTTTACCAAGCTTAGATCCTCCTCAGGCTTGTGTGCTTGGGACGCCAATGACTCCAAGAAATTCATGCCTGGGAACCCTGATATGAAACCTCTTCGTCTGCTCTGGCATCAGCTTGTCGGCGTGGCCTCTATAGTTGACAAAGCGTTCTCTATTGAGCCAGTGGAGGCTGGCATACCTGGAATCCTTGTCGCCGATGCAGTCGGAGTCGGAAAGACTGCCCTTACAATGGGTGTTATCGCATTTATTATCGATGCGTTCTATGTGCAAGAGGCAGCGGCCGGTAATAGGGTTGGAGGCAAGCTACTTCATCCCGATGTACCAGGCGCTGGCATTACTTTTGCTCCAATCATAGGTGGCCATATTACCTCCTAATGTCTACAGCTATGCTGATATACCGATAGAGAAACGGCCGTATTTCGCAGGGCGTGCCACAATTGATGATCTTCCTCATGTCATCGTCGCCGGAAATTCGCTAGTTCGTCAGTGGATCTCTGAGCTACGCACATTCTTTGCCCCTGGAAGGGTTGAAATCTATATCTTTCCCACCACGGAATCAAAGTTCACTCAATTTTGGGAGGGCGACTGGAAGACGTCAAAGACGCCTTTCATCAACCGAATCATTCTTGTTCCTCACTCTGTAAGCCGCCACACTTGCTTTGGTGGGCTAGTACGGAGCTCATTACGTATGCTATTCAGGTCATGACAACATTCGGAAGGGCCTTTGACGTGCGACGACAGCGTGGAGGTAGAAATGCCAACAAAGCAACCGATGAACAACGACACATCAAGCTCCCAGTGCTATATAAAAAGATTATTTCCATGGGCCGTGCTTTCTCTACAGTGGTCATTGATGAGGCTCATGAGTTCCGTAACACCGGTGCAAACTGGTATGCTGCCCTTGAGCTCACCAAATCTGCAAGGCTGCCCCTGCTCCTCACCGCCACGCCACTTTTCACATCGCCCCAGGTAAGAAACCCACCACACCTTATTCCATGCCGCCGACAAGGTGTAACTTTCATGCAGGACTTATGCAACTTGGGAAGACTGCTCCGCATCCCCCAGTTTTGCGGCAAGGATGGCGACGACCGTGAAAACGTATTTATGAAGGCTATAAGGTCTGCGCGTCGTGGCATAACTCGACAGGACAAAGCCATTTCTGCTGAAAAGGCAGTAAACACTATAGTGGGCGGTGACAACCGGCCCACTCAAGCCGTGCCTGATTCAATCAGGAGGGTACGTGAAGTGTCCAGCGAGTGGATCGATTCCGTTCGCTCCTGCTACAGCGACAGGGTAATACGTCGCACAGTGGAGTCTAAGAGATACGACGGTAGGATGATTAACGAATCTTTGCCACCGTACAAGATGGTTGTGGCAAAGCTTGTGCTTACAGAGGGAGAGCTACGTGTCATTCGGAAGGTGCTTGATGGATTCAGCAGCGGGTAAGCCATATAACTTGAAGGCTATACGTGCAGCCAGCCTGGTCCGTCCTAACTAGAATTCTACTGGTAGAAGCGCACTCCAGGAAGTCGAGGACGGGGAGGGCCTAAGCACAGTGAGCTCACCCTAAGTTTTGTATCCCGCACCTTCTAATATTCTTATTCAGAAATTCTATCTTGAAGGCCGCACCAAAGCCGCCTTCCCTTTCCATGAATCTCCCACATATCGGGTTGTTTCCACCCAGGCTGAATACTCGACTGTGCGGTCTACGAAAGCCGACATGCTGGTCGCGTTGGTTTGCCATCACTTGTCCACAAATTCATTGACACCTGTCTCTTTTGAACACCACCCTGAGCTTCCATGCATCGTTGATGCCTGCGATCACCCCATCCTCAACCGCCCATGGGTCCCCACCCCTGGTGCACATGGACCACCCTGCCCTCTCTGGACGCCGCTCCAGGTAGATGAGGGAACGCAGATGCCTCAGCTAAATAAAGGATCCCGAAAGATCTTGGTCTATCACGAGTTTGCAATGATGGCACCTTTGATCCTCTCAGTAAGTGGAGGTTCAGGCTGTCAAACCAGAAACGTACATGATTTTCATATCCTCATATTTTTTCAGATTTTCAAGCTGTATGGAGTTCATGCAGTTGCAGTAAACGGCACGCAAAGTGTAGAGGAGCGTGATAAGACTGTCACAGCCTTCCAGAAGGATGCAAAGTGTCGTGTGCTTCTCCTATCCAACGTTGGTGCAGTTGGCCTCAACCTGACGGCTGCAACTGTGGTGATACTCTTTGTAAGTCGATTCTCCGTAGTAGAGCCCCCCTTTCAAACCTTCACAGGATCAATGCTGGTCTCGTATGCTCGTAAATCAAATTATCGGGCGTGCCTGGCGACTTGGTCAGACCGAGGAGGTTGCTGTTTATAATATGGTTTGTGACCAGACGGTCGATTGCTTAATGATAGACTACGCACAAGGCAAAGGCTCCATGCTGGAGCAATTTCTGGCCTCACAGCGTGGACACGGTCGGTGTCGTTTTTTTTTTTTTTTTTTTTTTTCATGGATGTCACCTTTAACGCATACATGTAATAAAGCCATAGCAAACCTCCTTATATCTGGGAAACCTCCTGTTGAAGACCTTCCTTCAGATGGAGCAGGAGCAGACTCGGATCAAGCTACGGAGGCTGAGTTAGCACCTGTTAGGAAGGACAGCAGACGGGGTAAAGGGAAGAGCGGTAAGGGTGGCAAGGGCTACTCTGAAGGTAAAAGTGTGGTAGCAGGTGAGTGTTTCACTCTTCATCGGTCTCACCTAAAAGGGGTACGGCCAGTCGAAACCGCGGAAATACCCCATTCTTGTGGAGGACAAGGAAGTTTGAGCGCCTGCAAGACGCCCAATTCTGGAACAGGTAAATGAAAGTTAGCGTCTTCTGGTATTCACTGCCAACGTCGTTACAGACGGAGCTGGGACTGCTAATGGGGTTGAGGCCAACTACGAACCGGTCATACATGGGCCCACAGGCGGTGAGTGGAGACGTCGCAGCTACGCCCCTTCATCGGTGACATAGGCGCTAGATGTCGCCGAAATACCCTTGGAGTCGCTTAACGACCTTGAAGGTCAATTAGATGCCCATGCGTCCCCCATGCCAGATAGCATCAGCTGTGAGGTTGACAAGCAACTCCCGCTCATTAGCGACGTAACTACTAAATTGGCCAAAGCCACCGAAGGCAGTAGTAGGCCGCCTATTATCCATGACAAACCAGGCACTGGCGAATCAGTGCCTCAGCACCCGGTTGGTGAGCCAAACATTCGCCACTGACTGCGTACTAGACGCCGACTCAGCATCCTAAACAGATAAGCCGCCGGCTTCTTGGTCTCAAAGTGAGTTATCGTTCCACACCTTACCCATGAGTTTGGTTGCTGATTAATATTTTTTGCTTTACCCGGCCCGCAGATGAAGATGAGGCGCCAGAAGAGGTACGTTCCCTCCAACTTGATGACCCCGATGTCTATTTACGTCCCTTTGTAACACATCTGTACAATCAGCCATCTCCCTCCAACAGCCCGCCCCGCCCTCTACATTCAAAAAGGGTTTGCTCCGACACCGGGTATGACGATAAAAACACCGGGGATGGTAGGGCTGAGGAACCCCCCAGGAAATTTCTTCGTACCGGTTGGGGTAGACTCGGACTCGGACTTGCATGCACCCCCGAAGCTGGCCACAAGGGTAAAAGAGGTTTGTAAGCGCCAATGACACCATGTAGTCCATATCGTGCATCTCTAGACCCTACGCTAGCTTCCCCCACAAATGCTGTAGAATCCCACGTCTCTAAGATCAAACCGAATCGACATCGTTCGACACCATGGCGAGCAACGATACCCATCCAACTTCAGGTGGCTACTGCAAAAAATTATGTCGGTACGGTCGACCAGGTTATATTGATGTCGCGAGCAGCAACAACGTTTCCTCTAACAAGAGGCACCCCACGTTTTTCCATTCTTCACGGAGCCTTGTAAAGTCTTTGACGGAGATGAAGACCGTGTAGTCTTCGAACCGAATGACCTCCAAAAGCCGTTGGAGCATGTAAACGACATCATCTATCGCAACGGATGTGCACCCCTTCTATATTCGGGGATTGTCGCTCAGGCACTTGTGAGATCGCCGTCTCCTCTGCTCATCCTTGTTCGCACCTCATGAGATCTCCTTACACGGTTTCGAGCCCTGAGCCACTTGCAGGTCTGGATCTTTCTATCCGTTGGAAATATCCCCACTGACTGGTTGATAAAACGGTTAGTGACGGCACCTGGGCGATGCTCAAGCGTGTTCGATGACGGCGGCGATTAGATAAACTCAATCAGATGTGTTCGAATTGACAGCAGTGAAGCCTGTTGCTGCATACCCCCAAAAGTACGTATGTACCGCTGACGGCTTGCGGACCAACGGTTTCCTTCTAATCCGCTCAAAACCCGCTTCGACCAGAAGCACTGGCTGTCAAATTGACACGTGGTTCCCTTGAAATATCACCTCAATCACACTGACATGGTCGTAGAGGCGTTGGTGATGAGCCCGTCGAGGCACAGGTGATATCGACTGCTTGACGGCAGATATATTAGCCGGTGGTTCCCACGACAAATATGAGGTCCAGTTTAGGGGTGCGCCATGCCTTGTGTGCAACGATTCAAGTAGACTCGTGACCAGCCGTCCAAAAGAACGGCTTGCCTCTTTTGGACGGCTGGTCACCAGTCTACGATTCAAGTTGTCTGGAGGTGGCGTTTGTTTATTTCTGGTTAAGTGTTCTCTAATGTGATTTTGAACCAGGCATGTTCCAGCTGACCCAATTAATGCCACCCGTGACGTTCTACTATGCGAGACGCACGGACCCATTTTATTTTTGACCTTCGATCTCGAGATCCTTCAAGTTCTACGCAACGCTGCAGGCAGAGCTCTGAGAGACATACCGCCTTGGCCCATACCGGGGTTCGCATTTAGCTAACTTTAATTGTAGCGAGCTTCGGACTCTAGATAGCCTGGCGGAAGAGAAGTCGTGCGGAGCGTGCTTATGAATCATTGAGCGTGATTGGCACGGAATAGTACTGCATCAGTTTTTAGACTGGTGACCAGTCACGCGTCACGTCCAAAAGAGGAAATGCTGAGGCGACTCGGAAGCATTCGGCGACCCCGTCGGCTTCTGCCAGTGAGCTGTTAAACGTTTTCGGCGCTGTAGACGCGGTCCGCAACTTCTTCGACTCTACCACCACCCAGTTCTATGCAGTTCTAGTTGGCTCTCCGCTTGGCATTCATCGCTCAAGCGCTCAAAGTTTGTCGCTAATCGCTCGCGCGCACGTGACTGATGATTAACATCGAAGGGAAAGTGCTAGTATACGCTCTCAGGCTCGAGGCAGTTTCAGCCATCCATCGTGGAAGCAAGTAGACTCATTCTGGGAGGCGCTCGCCTTACTCATAGTGAAAGGAATTGAAGACCTGATGCCACCTTTTGATATCTCGCCTGATGTTTCGCCAGGTAAGTAATCCGCTGTCTTTGCATTCACAAAATTGAAAGTACACCAACAGACCTCAGGCTTTCCTCTATCTCCGCTGATGACATGGAATCCCTGGGCAGGGACATTCAGGTCAACCTGCGTCTCATTCCAAGTCCCTCCCAGTCCCGCACTTAGACCGCTCAGTATGCCATGTTCGGAGACCTAGGCCGCCGCCCTGCCTCCCAAGCTGCCACAGGCAAGTCGACACCTTATTCCATCCGTTTAAAATTTTAAGATGGCCTGCACGCTGCATACTTCCATTTCTTTTAGGCATTGGGTCCCAGCCATCCATGTTCACTCAGGCCGACGAAGCATACGCAACTTGCGCGGCATCATGGAGAGCCGACACTATACAGCTTTGCTCGGCCTAGATGAAGCACGCGCGCGCGCCGTAGGGCCTCAAGCTACCAGATGTCTTGTCGCGCATGATTACACGGCCGAAGCGGTGGATATCGTCATTCGAACGAGAGGGGCAACGACCCACTCCTCTCAGTTCGCGCTGCAGCTATCACCCCACGGAATGGCCTTCGAAGAAGCCGTGTATTTGCATGGACTTTTTGAATAAAGGGTGACGTTTAGTACGTTCTAATTTGGTTTTATTGAATACTACCGCTGTAGTAGCGCATGACACTCAACAAAGTTTCTGATAAAATATAACGCCACTCAGCAGATCCCACATTAGATCTGACGAGAAACGGCGGTCCGCCAATAAATCGGGATCCATGGCCGCACGAGGAAGCTCCGTCTCTGAGATCGACGGACCGGTTACTACGTTGAGCCAGCAGGTCCGAGTCAACCACTGCCGTAATGACAGTTCTGCACACAGCAGAACGGCGAATGTTAACCGACAAGTTGGAACAAGTAAGTCTTCCAAATACCTTTTGTATGAGACGGGAGCGGACAAAACCTGTTTCTCTTTCGTTGCATGACTTTCCCTTTTCGGCATTGTGCTTTCGTTTTCGATGTGTATGCTTTTGCTTTCGTTTTGATGGCTTTGATTGCTTTCGATCTTTGTGTCTTTGCTTTCGTTTTTACATTCGGCCCAGATTTTCGGGGTCCATACTTAATCTGGTTGCTACTCAAGTGTCCAGCCCTACAGCGTGCTGACGACTACCGAGCAACTTTTTCGAAGAAGTATGATACGGCGGTAATATCTTCCCACGTATTACCAAGTGAGTGACCTAAGATTCTCTGCCAGCACTGTTCCGACATACGACGCCGCCCCTCAGACGGCAACCTCCCTTCCGCTACACCTCGACGATGCGTCCGTACTTAATCCGCGGCCGGTGTATGCGCTCCCCTACGTCAACAAGGACAGCAGGGCGATCAGATGTGGATCCGTGCTTGGGGCAGTGCAAAGAAGGGGATGGGGGGGAGGAAGTATACCAAGCACAAGGCGGGTGGAAAGCCTGTCTTGCTTTGGGTGGACCACGGGTGCTGAGAAAGGTCCTGTTGGACGACTACGTGTCGATGGGGAATGCCAGCCGTAAGTCAGGTAACGAACCTTTGTTGTTTCGAGTCTTTCGACCTGCTGGTGTTCAATCTGATTGGTTTCAACGACGTATCGATGAATACAGAGTCTGGGCGTTAACCAAGATGCACCCCGCACACGTACCAGGTGTTTTCATGGAGGGCACGAGAATGGGTGTGATCTACGCCATTGGCCGTATACGGACGGTCTACTCACGCACCCGAATCTTGCCCTTCAGCCAGGACGAGTGCATCCAGTTGTTCAACCTTTTCAACGGTGCATCTGATCCCTTTCCCGTTGCCGCTTTCGTTTCGAGCTCCGTGCCTGACTTTGTCGAGCCATCCGATCACTGTGGCGTCACGGTACACCCGGACGGTTGCTCGAATTCTCTAGCCTGCTGCTGAGTATGATTGTAAGACATTTCTCTCACTTCCTTTGGCTTAGTGGTCAGTTCTTTCTAGGTAATCATATTCTGAATGCATCAGCGACGCTCATTTTCTTCCCCGGGACGACGAACAGCTAACAGAATATTTGTATTCTGTCTTGTAGCGTCGGAATTTCTTGCTCTCGTTCATCTTCGTTGTATATGGCACAACACTGTGCATTGCATCACGTCCGAGCCGTCGTCTTCTTCGTATTGTGGCAGCGGGTTTCTATCGTGTCTTGGGACTCAGGTCTGTGTATCCTAGCGGTTGTAGGACACAAACGTACACACCGTAGTAATATGCTTCACTTTAAGCAACCCAGGAACTGAATCTTGAAATTTCATTGATGAGTAAACCTACGTTATGTATTTGCAGGATATTACATGTTATGCTCCATCCGCCACCTCGCGTACGTTGCCGTATGAAATTGGGGTTTGCGTTTTCCTCCATTAGAACAAACGCGTGATGTTGTGAAGGCCCAGGAGTAGTTAGCCCGACGCAACTCGCTCGCGAGTCGCGACGATGCCGTGACACGCACTACTTATCCGGATGCGTACTCTTGAAGATACGTTGCAGGAGATGCGGCTATCCCCACCAGAGGTGGTTGAGTGAGGCGACCGTCGACCGAGAGACATTCCGCATTCCATAGCGGAGTGCCACTCAATTGAGAATCCAACTCCAGGATAAGGTACCTGCTCGTACAGGACTGGCGTAAAATGCGATGACAAAGGTCACTGGCATACAGAGCTGAACCAACATAAGTAATGGCACTACAAAGACTGGCGGGAAGATGGGGAAGACGTTATGGCGCAGAGTGATGGTTGCTACGGTGGTGTCGTTATCGTGCTGTTCGGAAACAACAACCATACTGACCTCCAGCACTCGTTGGAGTACTGGAACTCAGGAAGACTTTCGTCGCCACCCCAAACCGGTACTGCTTCCTTGTGATTGGGAATCGGGATCCGATGGATCGTAACGCCGAGAATCCCAAAATCGATGTAGCATTTCGGGGCACCGGAATTGTCCTTGGTTAGATCAGCAGTGGCTGCCGGGTAGAATAACTCAGGTGGAGACAAGTAGGATCAACGTTCCTGTTCATACAATCACTGCTGAAAAATCAGCAAAAGAAAGTGGTAGAGTGACCTCACCTACCAATGACTCAATGAGCAACCCGATGCGTATGCATGAACTGGATGCCCTATTTTTTTGTCATGATCATCAGCCATGGGCAACCACAAACTTGCATTGCCTCGAACATCTGGCAGAAACATTCCACTGCTTCCCCAATCGTGTCAAATCTAGGATCATTGATGATCAGCGTATCATCTTTAGCGTCCAGTGCGAAGACTTCAATAGACCGGGATGCAATTAACGGTCTATTGGATGCAAAGCGAGCTCCTGTGAAGGCAAGTACAGGATGGTTCCCTCGCTTTATTTGTTTCAAGATGACCACTTTTCCATCTGAGGTTCGAGCTGCGTCAATAACTTGACCAAACTAGGAAAACATGCGGCGGCCAGACATAAACGAGGAGGATAATTAAGAGGGGCCCCCAGAGAAGTCGGTCAAGATTTACAATTTCTTCTAGCCTAACGCAGGTAAAATTGTCGGGTACACCGAAGCGAGTACGGTGAAAAGAATGATTCGGCGGCAGAGGACCACACAGAGCTTGCTGAGCAGGTTACGGAAGGTGTTGCTGAGCTTTTGAACAACGAGGAGTGTCGTCATGCCTGCATATACCTGCCTTCTCTTTGTAAGCGGGCAGAATTGAGGCCAAGATTGATCAACGATGAAAACTTGTTGAATTCTGCGCCGACGCGCGCGTCGATAGATCTGAGGAGACTACGACTGCCCATTTCCACAGTGCGCAAGCCTTGTCCATGTTGATGAGGCGTGCGTCGACATTATTTGACCGCCTCATGCTCACAGTGATGCAACGTCGTCTATGCTAGTGGATGTCAACTTTGCGCAGAAACTCATCGACATGGGGACGGTAATTGATGTTACCGACGCACTGCATTCCAATTGTAAGTGAATTTCCCTCAAATTGACAAACTTTAGCACATGCAGACGTTGAAGATCTATAGGCAACATCACCCTGGTTCCCTTGTTGAGCATCGTGAATGGATTAACAAGACACTGTGCGTACACGTGTTCCTGCGCAGTGTTGACCCTTCCGCTGAGATGGGAAAGGACTCGATGAAAGCAGCACCGAGACTGGTTCCCACGGTGCTCAAGCTGGTCAAACAGTCTAAGTACAACGACTTTGTCACTCCCGCGGCCATTCGTGTGCTTTGTTCTCTTTTTATAGACTGTTCGTTCACAACGTTGGCCGGGCCTAGAATGCACCATTGACGTGGAATCATCTGTAGATGACCTCCGCGGTAGTAGGATGCTTCAGTGCCAAGTCCTCCCGACTTTGTTTGACGTACTCGATCGATGCTCTGACGAGACAAAGCATGGTATGGTGGCTTGTTCTTGCAGTCGATTTCACCCTTCTGATTTGACTATGACACAGATGATGTCCGGGAGGTCCTGGCATCGGACGACTGCTTGAGAAAGTTTGCGAGCGAGCGAAAGGCGAAGTTCCAGCCAGATGCGATGGTGCTATCCTCGCCTTGGTCACGCTTTCGAACACAGAAGGTAAGTCGTGGCGTCGCATCGCCGTATTTTCGTCTGCTGAAAGTGCATACATATGTAGTGAGGACGGCCGTGAAAGACGCCATCGATACAGAAAAAACGATTCCAGTTCTCGTCGCGCGGCTGAACCGTAAGTCAACCGTTCTCTCTGAAGCCTCGGCTCTGGCGGGTCTCGTCAAGATCGGTAGGTTACCTTAATTTTTGGGCTGGACAGCGACGCAGGTTGTCGACCCTCTCGGACAGACGACGTTGCAGCTATAGCGTCGGAAGACAAGGTCGTTGCTCTCGCGAGCATCATGGGTATGCTACAGCGTCGTTGGTTTGATGTCCTGAGGGGAGAAGATGGTCTTCAAGTCTTATCCAAGCTGTTCGAGTGTGGTCAGTCGCGGGCATGCGCTCACTCGGCCCGGAATGACATCTGACAAAGCTGTGTTTGGGGGGCTTACCAGAACGATTGCGAACTGCCCTCTTAAGTACCGGAGCTGTAGGCAAGCTGGGGGATGTGATCAAACGTAAACAACATGAGAACGTTTGAGCGGGCTTGCACTAATTGCGAGCCTTTACTAAGTTCGGTGAGCACCTTTTGTCGTCTTGTCGTCCCTTGATTTGCTGCTCGCTTACTGGTCTGTCTACAGACATGGCCCAATGGGCAGTGGCAGGTTTCGAGATCGCGACGCGTGGAGGGTGATTCCTCACGTGGTGAACGCACTGTGTGTTCCTCATCGAAAAGTAGAAATGATTGCTGCGGAGATTTTACGATTTATTTGTGGAAATGGTGAAGCCCTTTCCCGTTTTTTCTTGGGGTGGCGTGAGGTCAATGCCTCGTCCGCACAGAGACTCTATGCGCCCTAGGGGTTCAGCGGGTGTTGGATCTGCTCAAGGATGAACGCGCTCGTGTGACTCTCGCTGCGAGCACCATGCTGAGACAGCTATCCGTGTACGGTATGTTGTTGTTCTTCCCTCGTTCGAGTCGTA
>JBBPPA010001288.1:0-12920 GCA_038091735.1 Leccinum pellstonianum
GCTGTGCGAAACATTAGAGAGATTTTCAAGACTAATGTCTTGATCCATACCTCACTGCATACCCCCGCGAACGACGGTCGTCTCTCTCGAAAGAGGGTGTATGCATTTTGGTTAGGTCTCGACCGTCGACTACCCCATCAGCATCGTTCAGCAACACTTTCCATCGTGAGGCATCAATGGCAGAGTCTTCGAAAAAGTAGTACAAGAGGACCTGCATCTGACAATCAGCTTTGCATGAAATTGATACATACTTGAGACTCACGTCATTGAACTCGAGACCTTTGCTGTCGTATAGTGCCCTGTGGAAAAGAATGGGTGAACATACTATGCCAAAACCAGCATTGATCGGCTTACATGAGCATACCAAAGTGCCCGACTTCCTTCCGGATTCCATGCAAGATATGGCTACGTAAACGCAGGTTGGGCAGGGAGGTTTTCAGCCAAGATTGCTGGAAATTGTCCATACCCGCCATCCTCTACGGTATGTCCATTATCGCTTCACTTCAACGCCCGTTTTCATTCCTTGCCTCAAGTGATCCAGAACAACCTCCAATATGTTGCTGCTACCAATCTAGAGGCCGCTACTTTCCAAGTCAGCTACCAAATGAAAATTCTTACAACCGCAGCCTTCTCTGTTCTTCTCCTCCGAAAACAGCTGAGCGCTAGCCAGTGGGTAGCCCTCTTCTTCCTCGCAATCGGAGTAGGCGTCGTACAGATCCAGACCGGGGCGAGCGATTCTTCCAGGACACCCTCTCTCTTGTTCCAGGGCAACTCAATGAACGCTCTAAAGGGATTCATTGCAGTCGTGGCAGCATGTTTTACGTCCGGTCTTGCAGGAGTCTATTTTGAAATGGTGCTCAAGAACTCTCAGTCAGACCTCTGGATACGGAACGTTCAGCTCTCTGCCTTCTCATTACTCCCCGCTCTCGTACCTATCCTCATGACTCAGCATTCACCATCTGGCCTTATCCAATCCCTCTTCCAAAACTTTGGTGCCTGGGCCTGGGCCACCGTCGCAATCCAGGTCCTGGGAGGTCTCTTGACTGCAATGGTCATCAAATACTCGGATAACATCCTCAAAGGTTTCGCAACGAGTCTCAGCATCGTAATATCGTTCCTAGCATCCGTGGCGCTCTTCGACTTCCAAATCACATTCACCTTTATTCTCGGATCTGTTATCGTCCTCATCGCTACCTGGTTGTATAACCAGCCCAACCGCACACCAATTTTATCCCGGTTTGGTTACTCGATTGTCAAAGCTTGATAGCATCTGGATGCATCGGATCTTTAATCAGGTTGGCTGGGGCAGTGCGGGGGCGAGGTAGGGTGGGATTCCTTCACTACTACAGTGATATTATGGAGAGGAACTGAACGATTACGACATACCTGTCCGTGTACGCTCTTGGACGTTTTTTTTAATCCTCCTAAGTACTTAGATTTGGACTCGATCGTTTGGACTTGGCGCTTCCAGACATCCTCTTTGGGGAGCTTTCGTAAATGATAATACTATGGCCGTAGCAGATATGATCGTATTCTGTGTTTCTCTTCGTGCAGCCCTCATCGGCACCGCTTGTGCCTGCCCTAGTCAGTTACGATATAATGACGTGATGAAAACGTGTGTACGTTACCCCACAGACACTTTTCCATCCTGGGGTAATTCAGGACACCGCAAAAGGCACACCTTTGCATGCGAACACAATCACCTATGTAGTGATGCGTAATAATTAAACACACGAGGGAATATACATCTATGTACAAGAAGTTGCTCCTGGGTGATAAGTGTGCGCGTGGCCCTAGTTGCGCGTCTCCAGACCTCTCTTAATAGCTGGGATCGTCATAAGCAAAGCAAAGGAGTTGAGTGATCGGCAGACACGTACCATCACAGGTATCCTTTGCATCTCCGAACAGCATCTTCGTGTTCTGCATGTAAAACATGGGGTTCGGAACGTCCGCTAAAGGAAAAGTGATCGTGTCACAGTCAACGCTGCGTGCACAGGACCGAGTCCGGAAAAAGACATACCATAGCCACTGGACATCCCTCTCTTCATCACGATCACTTGCTTGCTCTTCCACGCATGGAGAACAGGCATTCCCGCTATCGGTGAACCAGGTTCCAGGGAGATGGGATTCACGGTGTCGTTTGCCCCTATGACGAGCGTCACGTCTGTCTCGCCAAAGTCGTCGTTGATCTCATCCATTTCCAAGACGACTAGAGTGGTGAGGGGATTGGCATCGTCAGACGAGCTTTATAAGGATGGATCTCACTATCATAGGGTACCGATGCCTCTGCCAGAAGCACGTTGCATTGACCAGGCATGCGACCCGCCACCGGATGGATGGCGAAGCGTACCTTGATACCCTTTGCACGCAGCATCGAGCAGATTTCCGAGATAGCGTATTGAGCCTTGGCTACAGCCATGCCGTATCCAACAACCTTGATAAAGTAGGTAAGAATGAGACGAGCAACGAAGAGAGAGTCGTACCAGAATAACATTGTCGGAATTAGTGAGCGCTTCCACTGTATCGTCCACAGTGGTCTTGGTTATTGTGCCTTCGATCTTGGTAGCTTCCGATGGTGCAATGGTGCCAATACCACCAAACAGAACGTTGGCCAAGGACCTGTTCATCGCAACACACTACGATTGTTGAGTATGACAGGAATGATATGGAGGTCATTAATATACGAACCATGATGTATGAAAGAATGGAGCCGCTGACACCAATCAACGATCCTACGGTAGTGAGGAGCGGGTTGTCCAGCATAAAACCTTCCGCAACAAGTGCGAAGCCCGAATAAGCATTCAGAACAGTAATGACGACGGCTAAGTGAATTATCCAGCAAATGAGCTTGATTTGAGAATGAAGCTCTGAACAACACCTACGCATATCAGCTCCACCAATAGCCGCCGTCGTGGTGAAGCCTTTGATAAAGCTGAGAATTGTGCTTGCACCCAGGTAACCTGCAGCAACAAGAGGCACTGTTGGCGCGGCGGTGACGAAGGCAGCCATAGTCAGTGCATTGGCGCCCAGTAGTCCAGCATTAATGAAGTGCCTTCCTGGCATCATTAAGGGCCTCGAGCTCATTTTCCCAGCCAATTTGAAGAAAGCTACAACGGAACCTGTGAAGGTGATACCACCGATCACGACTCCAAGGTACGCTGTCACTTGATGGAGGACGGAAAGATGGGATGGGTCAGCAAGAACACTGCCAATTGAGGTGAACACTGCTGCAAGACCAACGACAGAGTGCAAAGCTGCGACCATTTGCGGAAGTTCAGTGGCTGTGATGCGCCGACCAATGATGGTACCAATTGCCCCGCCAACAGTGGCAACTCCAGCAAATTGTGCTAGGACTTCTGGAGGGAACCCAACAGCCAATAATGACGCAATAATTCCTGAGCTCACACCGAGTATACCAAGAGCATTCCCTTGGCGAGCCGTGGCTTGCGAAGCCAGTCCAGACAGAGAACCTGCAAAAAGTTGGTTCCGTTGAGAAAACGGGCATTGTGAGACTTACCGATGCAAAGCAGACTGCTAGTCAGGTAGCCCGCTTGGACGAGGCCAGCCATGCCCGTGCTCGCTGCAGCCAGAAACCCTCCGGTGAATACAACCGCCGGAACTCCATACAACCACGAATATTCAGGGGGATCAGTTGGTCCTAACACATATTATGATTATGCCACAGCTCGAACTTCATCAACCTTATATGCTTACTTTTGAACATGTCAAGCATACGCTTGGTGATGACGAAACCTCCAGCGACGTTCACACTAGCAAGCAGAACTGACAGAGCACCGAGTACTTGAGGAACAGTCCCGGGAAAGTAACCACCGCCCATAACAAACAAACCCCCGATGCCGACCATTCCTGTGGGCTTAGTTAGTAATGCAGAGCTCACTTCATGAATCATACTCAACTAACCCGAGATTGCGTTTGTGACCGACATTAAAGGTGAGTGTAGAGCTGGAGCCACACCCCAAACAACACGGTATCCCACCAGACCCGCCAACCCAAATGTGAAAAAGTTGCTCATAAAGACAGCACCTGTGAGCTTCCCAAGAGCGACGGCTGATCCCATCCCCGCAGTGATAGTTGCAACTTCACGAGTGGCCTTCTGCCAGGGAGTGATGGCTTTTGTCTGTACTTCCTCTACCTTTGGAGCCGGAGGGGGTGCTGGAGGGGGTGCCGGACGAGGAACTGGTGGTAATTGTTCACCTTTGTGGACCACGATTGAACCTCTGACCACTTCATCACTCAGGTCGATGGCGTAGTTGTCCCCTTCACCAATAGACAACAGGAATTTGGTGATGTTGTTCGAGTATAGAGTCGATGACTGTGTAGGCAGCCGCGAAGGAAGGTCAGTATAACCTGCACAATGAATGAGTATCTGATCGATTTCATAGAGAGGGTCACGTTACCGATGATAGTGACCCCATCCTTGACAACCAACTCTCCAGGTACCGTAGCCTGACAGTTACCACCTGCTTCGGCTGCTAACTTGATCAGAGACATGAGTCGTCAGATCAGATCACGCAAACGCAAAACAACATACGTCGACGATAACTGAACCCTGTTTCATTGCTGCAACCATCTGCAGGCGAACATGAATTCAGATCGCTCCACTATTGACAAGCTGCTAACCTCGTTTGTTATTAGCTTAGGAGCGGGTTTGCCCGGAATAAGCGCAGTTGTTATGACGATGTCGACTTCCTTGCATTGTTCCATGAAAAGTGCCATCTCTGCTTCGATGAATTCTTTGGACATTTCCTTGGCATAACCACCTGCTCCACCACCTTCTTCCTGGATGTCAACTTCGACAAACTCGGCCCCAAGAGACTGGACTTGTTCGCGCGCAGCCGAGCGAGTGTCGAAACCTCGAACAATAGCACCAAGTCGACGTGCCTATCATGATTCGGAGTAAGCTCGTTTTTTTCCTGGAAATGTTCTCTCCGTAAGAAAGACTAACCGTTGCAATAGCACTCAGTCCCGCTACTCCAGCACCAATGATAAGAACCTTTCCAGGGGGGACCTTGTAGGCGCGTAAGATGGATCAACTTAATGGATCAAAGGACGCGCGCCCACCTTTCTGGAGGAGAAACTGTCAGAGACACCAACAATGTGAGGATAGCCACGCACTTACCCAGCAGCCGTGACCTGTCCAGTAAGATATCGACCAAAGTGGTTGGAAGCCTCTAAAACAGCTTTGTATCCAGCAATATTAGCCATAGAACTAATCCGAAGGCATTAGGTATGAGAACTGGATGTGATTGTTATGTTCACCTCAAGGCATCGAAAGTTTGAGCGCGCGAAATGCGTGGAATCATGTCCATGGCAAATGCATTTACGTTGCGCGACGCAAGCTTCTCTACAAGTGACTTGTTCTGCGCAGGGTATAAAAAAGAGACAACGGTACTGCCTTCTTTCAAGGCAGGGACCTCCTCATCTTGTGAAGGAGGTCGCACTTTGAGTAATATGTCCGTCTTCTTATAGAGTTCTTCTTTGGAGACCAAGGTAGCTCCGGCCTTGGCGTATTCTCCATCTAAAAACTGTGCGGCAGCACCAGCGTGTCTTTCGACCAGAACGCTACCGAACCCTTTCTTCTTCAACAGAGCGACATTCTGAGGTGTGAGAGATACCCGACGTTCGTTTAGATACGTCTCCCTAGGTGCGCCAACGACGAGAGAGGAATAAGGAATGCCTGTGAACCACGAGAGGGCTACATATCACCTTGTGTCAAGTGAAGCAGGTCATGACACGCACCAGAATCTTTCTCCACCTCTGACTTGGACGACGATGATTGATTTCTGCGGTGTATAGACCAGTGGAATGACCGAACGCCTGTAGGTGTGATCGCATGTACATGAATAACCGTCAAGGGCTGTGCGTGTCGACCATTCTAACCTGACACAAGCGATTTGAATGTTGAGCCGCTGAGTGATCGGCAGCTCATGGTCGCTACAGACGGTCTGCAGACCGATGCAGACATGATGGTGGGTTCAAGAAACAATGATTCTCAGGACGAAACCAAGAAAACCTGCAAGCTGGTAAAGGTCGGAGTTGTTACATAAAATAACCCACTCGGGTCAGGCAGGTGATCATCTACTATCCGACGACTCGTCATATATCCCACATTGATATCATTTTCTCCCTTCCGATCCTCCAAGTTCCGGGACACCCCGCTACGTACTATCACGGGCCGTAGACACGTCGTGGCCCGGAGACGGTCCATCACAGCTCGGCCTCCGAATCCCACAGTCATGCGGCAATAGTGCACGTGTGTTTATGCAACCTCGCCGGTACTAGTGCGCACGTTGCTGCAGACTCATCATAGAAAGCCGTCAATCCCTCGGAATAATAAAGGTGGCCCAAGTCCAGCCTGCCCGAGTGCGACATATACATAAAATAAAATATAACTACACATTTCTCCGCGACTTCTCCCTTTAACTGGCCACCTTGGCGAGCGAGAGCTCCACGTCCACGAGCGCGCGAGTGTCTGGGTGCTCCCACAAAGCCTCACCTGCAGCAGGCTCGATAGGAGAGAGCGGGCGTCGAGGATTCCCTCCATATCCGTAAAGCTTCTCGAGCAGATACTTGGTGCCAGCGATAGACGTCTTGGCGATCGTAGCATCGGCTCGTGCGACAATTCCCTGCAACCTTCTCGCCTCGTCAAGAAGCGTTGGATCGGCCATGGATGCCTCGACCAGTTGAAATAGCTTTGCCAGAGTGCGCTGATACAGCAGCAACGTCATCGATCAGTGTGTTTCCTACTACTAAACAGTCCGATCACTCACCGGTGCGACGTTCGAAAGACCTGTGATGGCACCGTGGCCGTTGGCACATGCACCCGGGAGAATGAAGTCGGCGAAACCGCCGAGAACAAGGAAGGGTGCATCCTTGTTCTTCCGCGGATAGTTGAAAGAAAAGGATGCGGCGGAAACATCAGCCGCGATACGGGTCAGCTTTCCTACATCGCCACACCTACACACGTGAATTAGTTCGGGGACATGCATTTGCCTTTATGAACACACGTCAGTTTGACTCCTGCTAAATTGGGACACTCTTTCGCGAGCTCGGTAATGATATCAGAATCCAGGTTGATGCCCCCAGCAGCTCCAGGATCTAAGACAAAGGACGACGTCAACCGTATGTCACACGCACGAGCATCGTGCTCACAATTGTATATCATGACCGGGATTGGGCTCTTCTGACTAACTTCAGTCCAGAAAGCCTTGAGCGCATTCTTGTTCCCAGCAAGCGCCCCAGAGAAGTATCCGCTACAGATGGAGATAACGCAGTCTGCGCCAGCATCAGCGGCTTCGTATGCCAGCTCGATGCACTCCCGCGTGCTACCAGCACCAATTCCAGAGATAATCGGAACCTGGTGTAGCCCCGCGTTGTCTAGGACCTTTCTTGCAGTCTTGATCAACGTCGATCGCTCGGCATGCGACAAGTGAATGGCTTCGCCCAATGAACCCGACAACACTGGCCGGACGCCGGCCAAGGCTGTTAAAAGAATATGTTTCTCGAACGCCTCGAGATCTATTCTTCCTTTTAGTAGCGCATCACACGGTGTACAATCATCATCACTCACCAAGATCCTGGGATTCAAGTTGAAAGAATGTTGGAATAGGAGCGTAGATGCCTGAACCAAGTGGGCGGGTCATAGCCGCATGAATGCCATTGGAACCATTGATTGTCATGCTGAAACAAGGGTAAAGGGAGGATGGTTCACAAGCAGAGTCTGAGTCCCATGCAATCCTCTGCAGGTTAAAAAGGAGTGATTCCGGAGCACGGTCCGCAGCCGGTCCGTGGCAACCCCGAAGCCGTAATCCCCTATGCGTCAATCATGCCGTTCAGTACTTAGAAACAAGGGCTGAGATTGCGACGTTTACGGAGAGGCACCTAATTTCGGCGGTCCGGACGACCCGCTGGATCCCGCGATCACCGTTCCATGTTTCTGAGAAGGATACGGCAACAAGCCTTCCTACCGATAGTCGAGGTATGAATGACTTATTGTTTCCGAGAATCGACTATTTCCATCCGCTCAATAATCTCTCTCTCCCATGCCGTCCAGCCGTCTTCATCTCGTTCGCCCTCATCTTCCAAGGCCTTCTCAAAAACGTCCCATGGAACGCATGACTTGTCTTCTGCATCTCCAGGGTCTAACGTATACCTTCCTTGCCGAGACCGAGTTAACGTAACCACGTGCGCGGCAGAACCAAGTGCGCGACCAAGATCGTGAACGATTGAGCGGACGTATGTGCCTCCAGAGACTTTCATGCTCAGAACGAACGCCGTAGGGACCCGCTCAACGTCCTCCTCAAGTTTGTCTTGAATAACGGGGTCGCATTCCACAGATCCCAGGGCCGTCTTCATGGCAGCCTCCTGGTCCGGAGTGAATTTCTCTTGTGGCCATCTAAAGCCGTGATCACTCCCCTTCCAGTCGAGGAGTTCCAGCGAGTGAACAGTGACCTTCCTCTCTTCGATGGGACGAGGCAATGGTATGCCTTTGCGAGCATACTCGTACAATGGAATACCGTCCATCTTGAGCGCGGAGAATCTATCGAAGAATGAGTGGTTGGAATGGGCGATGGAGTAGGGTCAGACATTGGTGGGGTCTGGTGTATTTCGCCTCTGAATCTATCCAGCATAGCTTCTACCGTTTCCTTAGTGACATGGTTCCATGGTGCCTCGCGCACACGGGCCCCTTGACAATCATAACTATCTGTCTCGCAGCCCAGCAGGGCAGTGGTCCTATACTCCTATGTGGCCTGGCTGAAACCTCGAAATAGAATGGACACTTTATAAAGATAAGATACCTTGACGCAATCCAGAAAGTCGGAGAGCCGTTTGGTGCCTTTTCCGACACCAACGACTGCGGTCACGAGTCACCAACATCAGTACAGATCAGTGAAACATGATATGGACTGACCTAGTACCCCGTCAGCAAGCGGATCCAACGTTCCACCTTGGCCGATCTTGACAGAATCTTTTCTCCTCTTTCTGCTGCCCTTTCCCGTCCGATTTCCCAGCTTGCTGGCGTCCACAAATAGACGTGAGTTTCCGACAAGTTGCTTTATGTCTTCAACAACAGCCATTGAGGTTGGGCCCGAGGGCTTTGCCACGGCAAAAAGCCCAGACAATGGCAACGGAGGGATAGATATCTTGGGCATGTTTGTTAGAGAGCAAAGAAGTTGCTTCGAATTCGGAGATTCCGAAGAAGTTCGGTGAAAACACTGGAAGTTGAGAACCGGAAGAAAACCGAAACACTACCACCGAACTGCGTCGTCCGTGGATTGCCGGACGAACGTCAATAGTATTCCCGAGCAAACGGAGACCGTGACCGTTCGAGTCGGTATATCCACTGCGAAGTACAACTGCGACGGGAGAAGTAGAAGCGATAATAAGTTGCACTGCCACCGGTTGTCTTTCTGAGTCGAAGCTTGAAATGGCCCAGAGTCTCCTACTCAGTACTTACTACAAGCCTTTTCGAAATTCAAACTGAATAAATAGATCTCATGTCCTTCCCCCGTATCTTGAGCGGTGTCTTTTGGGATCACAAGGGAGCCTGTCAATCCGAGGGTGTGATTCGTCTACGATCTCCAAATCATGTGTCCAGACTTGCAGATGAAACTGACGCTCTACATGTTTAAAGAAGTAGACGAAGCAAATCAAAACAGCAAATTCCCTACGCGTTTCCGCTTATCCACCCTCCCCCGCAAACACAGCGGTTTGCCCACATTTTCTCCCAGGTTCTCCATCTCAGCGAGACATGTCCTGAAACGCTCACCTCACCGCCCACTTCCGACCTGTACCCGCAACGGAGGCACAACAAGCCTGGGCTCCGTCGTATCAAAACACCCTTTGTGACCACATCCCTACCCTGCTCTTTCCCTGATTGTTCAAAAGTTGACAGGCTTGCGAATCCATCGACGAGATCCGAAGCTTTTATAAACAAACGCGATTTGTCGATGGCCGTAGACGTAAACAGTGTGTGGACCACTTTTCGTAGGAATGGGTGCTGGGCGGGAACAGGATGACATTTAGATAGCGATAACCTCGCTTCATCCCCTGGTTGCGAAAGCACAGAATGGTTCGATTGATATTAATAGCCGCACCTGATAGCAATAATGTTGACTTACCGGGAATGTTTCTCATGTCGGACATGCTACCTCTGAGTATCTCCTCCACGCCCTTGAGATCGAGCCCAGAGCAACCGATGGTATCCATAAGGATATCCCGAGCAACCTGGGAGTTCTCTCTTTTGGGACTAAGTGATCCAAGTAGATGGTAGAACCTATTGACATGAATTATCACCCCGATAAGATTGGTCATCATGAACGGATGAGCAAGGTGGAGCAGGATAGGTGACTCAAGGGGTGAAAAGGGAGGTCGCTTGTTTTCTGGAGTTGCTGAGCCGCTCTGTCACGAGTGCGCAAGAATAGAGACACATACCATCTGCGGCGAAGACGTCCACGTCATCGACAGGCTCGAGTTTTGGCTGAAGCTCGCTCGAGTTTGCAGTTGGGTCGGTCAAATTGACGGCAAAGAGACATTCTTTCATAAGTCTTTCCAGAAATCTGACTACCCACCCTGACAGACTCACGAGCTGCCAGGTGGCCTCTGGTTAAACGGTCAGCGCGATCATTTTTCCATCAGCAGTCCTGATTACCTAGATCATAACCTTCAGGCTCCTTACAGTCTTCGAATGCAGCGAGGCAGGCTGCTATGGAACATAAGTCGTGGGCATTCCTCCAAAGCGATGATAGTAAATCATCGTCGTCGTCGTCGTCGGCGAGAAGCCGTGCTCTTGTTCTGAGAACTTGCGTAAACAATGATCGAATGAAATGAAAAATAAACCAACCGATAAAGCTCAACGGTCGCCCCCAGAACGTCCGTAATACTAAAGGCTCCCGCTAGGCCAGCACGTACATTCATCTCGAACGCTAACCACGCCCCCTTTAATGTATCTACGACAATGTCTAATGACACTGCAGATGCAGCAAGAATATGGGCGATGTCTGCTATCGATCTGCGGGACTGGAGAGCAGTAACAAGCGCCATGGAAAGAGGCGAGATGTGTCTTGGAGAAGAATCTAGATGTCATCAGGCCGAGCACGTCGTGAAGGGTGAAATGAACCTACCATCTGATGATGGGACACTCATGAATCGTTTGGGTAGATTATGAATTGACATTCGACACAAGGCTGTTGCGCAGACAAGCATTTGGTTTTTCGATGCTGACATATTTATTGGCCCTGGAACGCACGAATTCAGACGTGTGAAGTACCTGTTGGCATAGGTGCACTTACAATCCATCCCTGCTCTGCTTATTGGTGCCACGATTGGCAACTGCTCCCACTCAACGTCTTCAGTGAAGTCAGGTCTGCAAAAAAAAGTACATCAATGGGTTGGTATTTTGATACATTCAATGAAGACGCACAGACGCAAAACAACAATATTACCAACCACCACCTCCCTCGCCTTTTGGTTTCGTCTGGAAATAGGTCCGCCTGTATTCGTCAAAAAGGCCATCAAACCTCGCTTTCGAGGATTCATAGAGACCCATGCTGGACACGAAAGCACCAAAACATGCGGGGAAAATGACCGCTCTCCGGCTTGGTGGATAGCCTGGTCTAGCATGTTAGCGAACACGAACACCATACCATGACGGGTATTACCCAAGCGGGCTTAATCGACATGGGTAACGACGACGAGCGGGCGATAGTATATGCCACAACAGCTGATTTTGGAATTGTGTTGTCTACGCAGGAGTAAGAAGGATGATAATATACGTCAATGAACCATCAAAGCATACATAGAAACGGAATGTCCTACATTCTTCGAAGTCTAAAAAAGACGCCACCAGGAATGTTGAGGGTGGTTCCATAGGACGCATAGGCAGCTTATCCCTCTTGGGCGAAGTTCTTGGTGAAGCTGAAGGATCGAATTTCGGAGGGGGAGAACAAACAAACGTAAGGCCGCTCATGTGGGGAAAGGGATGATGAAGGGATGGAAGTGGTTGACTGATTAGACCTAGCATTCCAAGATACACGTTTGAGTGGTTCATAGGCAACAGCAAAGATCATACTCGTAAACATTCCGTCGAAATGGAGCTTAACTTCACACAGCTCAATCGTCTGTTCTTCTGCAAGTGCGCCCCATTCTAATGGTGAAACCCGTTCTTCAGAAGATTTGTCCTGTGGTTGCGGAATATCCAATGGAATATCGAGCTCAAGATCATCATATGTCGCCAGTTTTAAGCTGTCAGTGGTGGGATACCGCCTAGACCTCATTGCAACCAGAATGGAGGACTCTGATACAGCAACAGCATGAAGAGAATATTTTCTTTCAAAAAAGGTAGATACTTGCCTCCGTAAATAAATCCGATTGCGGCATGGGTGCATAGCCTCGAGGTCTTAGGGCCAGTCGTTGTATCGTGCAACGCAGCTAGTGGTTGGCCCTCGGTGGCGAGATAAGGTTGGTTTAAAGGACAAGACAACATTTTCAGAGTCGGAAGATGAGTGCGGAGATAGCAAACATGAAACTGGTGTGCCTGCGTCACAAGCAGGAGAGTCGGGCTCGATACCGGCGTAAGGGGGCCTCGAGACGGAAGGCGAAACGATGAACCCTCTGCAGAAATTGACCACTGTCCCAGATAAATGACAAAGCTGGTCTGAAGCGGAATCAATGGGAGACGTACCTCACGCTCGGCGCCTGCCCAAGCACATGTTAGGACGCCGGCACCGCGGGGGAGTGACCAATACTCTTTGACCTTCCAAGCATCTAGACAAGATCCATGATTCCAGAGGCAGGCTATTCCATCGGTTTCATGGCTGGGAAAGAACGCGAACAACCAAAGATTATTCGGGGACACACTGATGATAGTAGGTGGTCCATAGGACACAGGAGAGCGGACG
>JBBPPA010001289.1:0-12916 GCA_038091735.1 Leccinum pellstonianum
GTTTAAATTTGTCTTGAATGTTGACTTTTGCTTCGCCTTCCACTTCAGCTTCGACCACCATCACCAACAGCCAACTTGTCGCTCGTCAAGTGAGCATGTTCTACCCCACTCCGTAACTCAAGATCATGTCCTCATCCAGAACTCATCATCGGCTTGAATGGTGTGATTCAATTTGCTGAGGCGTCGATGTTTTTTTGTCTACTTACATTCTTTTTCTTGTCTTTTGTGTTGATGACAGATCAGTGAGGGCGAGGGAGCAAAGTGTGGATGAGCACTATGCATATTGCCGTTGGACGATGAGACTCAGGTGCGTCTAGCATAACTTTCCTTTTTTTTTTTTTTTTTTTTGCTCAACGGGTGCCCGACAACAGGTACGTGGTTCTCGCTCTCCCTGGCACACATTCTTCGCATGCTCCACTGGGGGCTTGTATTGTTTGTGCGTGCATCTCCCCTTGTGTGTCACAGACTCTGACTAGCTCATTTATTTATTTACCTCGTGGCAGCCTTAATTATGTAATTAGTTACCATGTTGTACCAATTAGTATTAGTTTGAATTGATATTTTTGGTTGCGTAATTAATTGCTGGCGTGAACAGATCAGATGGAATGTGCTTTTTTACAGCTTGTACAAGTCCGGCATAAGTCAGTGGATAAGTGTCGAGCAAGTAGGATCCAAGGAGTGGACCCTACTTATATAAGTAGATTTTTACTTGCCGTGTGATTCACTTATGGCTACTTATGGCATAATAAGTAGCCATAAGTAACGTGTTAATTCCCTGATGCACTACAATGACAGTAAATTAATGCAACAATACTCCAGTATGGCCTGGGTATGGATAAATGTGGCGCCGCTTCCTTTCTCGTCGATTCGCTCAAGATATAGTATGATATTAAAAACCCTATCGTGTCACCTTCATACTCGTGTGCAAAGTGTCTAATTATGCTGTGTTACCGAGCTTACATAAATAGCCTCTCAAGACTGGGAGACTCGAATTATCACGTTGAAGTGACCGAATTTCAGGCGTGCTCGCATCACACGAGAACCAGCCTGCCGTCAAGGCATGTGGGCGGGTACGTCAAGCGAGGACCTCGAAGCTTAACACCTCCAGTGATTTGGCTTTATGAACGGCATCGGAGTCACGACCGCCTTCCGTAACTTGTTTCGAACCTCGACCTCGACCTTGACCTCCGTGCCTTTTTTGTGCCAGCCCGATGCCACGTACGCCATCGCGATGTTCTTTCCCACCGTAGGTGATGGGATACCCGACGTCACCGTTCCTCAAGGGAGAAAAATGATGCACGAGATGAGGTAAAGAAAAAAACACAATCTGTATGAGTGATATACGGACCGATACTCTCAGTTTGGGATGGCGGAAACACCTATGTACCCTCTACATCCGAAAAGGATGTCAGTGCACCTGTCGTCAAACCACAGGGAACACTTACGTCCGGCAGGAGCACCTCCAATAGTCAACCCTACTCGTCGTCTCGGAGGTCCCTCTTTCAAATGCTTTAATACTTGTGCCGCCCCAATGAAATCACCCGCTTCTCGTCGTTCTTTGCCTGCGGAAAAGGTATATGAGCGACGCACTCAACATGCGGACAGCACCTGGAAGCCAGATACGTTACACACCGATCAACCACGTAAGACCTGCCTCGACCGGCGATATGGTCTCGTCGATATCGTTCCCATACAAGCACAAGCCGGCTTCCAGGCGCACACTATCCCGTGCACCTAGACCAGTGAGTTGGATGGGTGACTGAGAGAGGAGACGCGTCACTTTGACTGTCTGTGACGGTGGAATGGATATCTGGCCAACGTTTTAGTGACAATGCTGATTCGAGCGAATATAGATCCGTTGCTCACTTCGAAACCGTCTTCACCAGTGTAACCACCGCGTGCGACGTGGAGATTGAACCCATCAATGGGAACATAGGTCGACCTTCCAAATGTCAAGCCTTTGAGATCAAAGGTCGTGAGTCCTTGTAGGTATTGTGCAGCTTGCGGACCTAAACAGCAGCGACACGGGCATAGAGCGGACATAAGAGGATACAAGGGCAAGGGAGAAAGGCGCAATGACGTTCCCTGTAACGCAATCAGTCCCCAGTTCTCCAGCACCTCGTGTTCCACTGGTCCCTCTCTTGCGTACTCGCTCGCGTTCTACTCGGCCAATTTGTTATGGAACCAGGCGAGGTCTTTCTCCCGCGTCCCTGCGCCGGTCACGACGTAGAATGCCTCGTCTGAATGTTTAGTAATCATGGTGTCATTTATGATTCCGCCTTCCTCCTTGAGGAGAACAGAGAGCGTCGAGGAGTACGGCTTGAGTGTCGCGAGCGACGATGGAGTGAGCTCCAGAAATGCGGTCACAGTTGGACCACGAAAGCTAGATTCGAAAATCAATACCCTCAATCACGACAACGCAATGCAGTGTCCGCGGAAAGCCCGGGGAGGTGACACGAAATAGGGAGATGGTGGCGTACTTGGATTGAGCCATGTGCCCAACATCAAACAATCCTATGGCTGTTGCGCACATGTGCGTGACTGGTGACTGTATACGTGTGCGTCGTGTTCGGAAACGTCGGTGGTCAAGGACACCAAACTTGCATAGCGACGCTGGGTCTTTCACGACTCACCTTGACCGACAGATCCGGAAGAGAGCGACATTGAGTACCCCGCAAACGGGACCATTTTAGCACCATCATGTTCGAGATGAAAGTCGTAGAGTCCCGTCTTTCGAAGCTATGTAATTTGGGCGAGCGTTGAGAAGAAAAAGATATGACGCAAAACGGACTGAAGTGGGAGACTGACGTTGCCACACCCCTGATTAAATTGAGATGTTCAAGGCAACATATAGGTATCAAGTATGTCACTGACTCACTGACTTCAGGGCGTTCTCATACGTGTCCTAAATATATCTGCACGATAATGAGTACATAAATGGAAACGGAAACGGATCGTGCCTTACCAAGACTTAGTCGAAAACATTACCCACCGGATGGGCGCTGATGAGTCAGCGATCCACTTCCTTTTGCGGTCGCACGTGATGGAATCCGGCCGATCCCGAGGCGCGGTCATCCCTTCGCTCGTGCAAGTACTTACTTACTGCTTGCCAAGTGGGGGAAAGTAAGCGATCGAGATAAAACGAAGTACTATGAGATACAAACGGGGAAATCAAACAAACGGAAGATGACGTGCACGATGAAGCACTATGGATACAAACTCGGACGAAAATGACGTCGAGATTGCTCTTGATACCCTCTGATGGACGCGATGCTGGGTACATTAGGGCGAGAAAGCGTGCGGTGGAACTTGGGAATGAAGATACTAGACCGCCGGGAGATCTAATTTTTGGGCGCTAACGGTGTACATAGTGTAAAACCCATACTCCCTCATAACCCATACATTTTGGCCCAAACGAACGGTTACAAGGGAGTCGACTGTACTACCGTACGAACGAACGAAACGAGGGACGGGGAAAGAGACGAACACACGCAATAAACTCGGAACGCTAACCCGGTTCGGAATTAAGGCGAGAACGCGGAGAAAGTGCGACCCGAATAGCGCGTTTTAGCACCGCCACGCTAAATTAATCGAATTACTTACTACTTAAAGATACATAGTACATGGACACGTGGACTCGGATAATCCGAGTCCGGGAAGAGGAGCGAATTGAATTGTCTTCGAAACAACACAACCCATACCCATCGTTGAAGGAGCTTCGTTATATCACGACGTCGTGCACCATTTCTCTGTTCTGTTTCCTTCCACGAACTTCCCTCCAGCTCAAGATTATATGAATTCTGGATTTGCGCTCGGAGAGAGTGGTGACGTCGAGGTCGGCCGATTTCGAGAGCTGAAATCGAATTGATGCTTATAGTTTGCACTGCAGATCGTCGACGTGGAGTCTATGAACGAATATTTCATTCGCGTGTCTTTTGTGGAACGATTCTGGTACATAGTCGGTTGACTATACTACTGGCTCGAGATCGTACTACTCCACTGCGTGATCACTCTACCCGGGTAAGTTGGCGGTTTCCTCATCGCCCGAATCTTGATTATATAACATTGGCGTTGTCAGCCGAATACCACGGATCATCGGTCGAGATTATTGATGA
Source organism: Leccinum pellstonianum (assembly GCA_038091735.1). Lineage (NCBI taxonomy): Eukaryota > Fungi > Basidiomycota > Agaricomycetes > Boletales > Boletaceae > Leccinum > Leccinum pellstonianum. The sequence continues at coordinate 4,116 of JBBPPA010001289.1, forward strand.
GTTTCAACACCGGAAGCGGAACCAACGGAACAAGATTATTTCTTCGCCATCTATACCGTTGTTATACTTGGTGCCAATCACTATGCCAGTACAAGTCACTGAACCCCGCAGGGTCCCTGCGATAAACTGAGTGCCAATGATGACGCACGCCGGTGCGAAGCGGCTGTGCGTAATATATTAGAATATCCGTCCTCTTCCGAAAGCTCGAACGAGTCATGCGGCGACGCACGAATCCTTCGCCTAAGAAACATCCACCTTGTCTATCAACAGCTGGTTCCGTATCCGCAGATCCTCGGCCTCCTCCTCCCGGCTGAGGTCAATCAACGCGGGCAGCAGCTTCGCCACGCTCTGCCACGCCACCGCCTCTCGCCTCTGCAGCGAAAAAGACCGGCAATTGCCGATCCTCCGCGGAACCAAACTCGGTCCACGTGATCCTCATCTCAACCACGTCACGCGGTGAGGATCCGACTCAGGAACATTGCCACAGCGCTCGCGTCGCGCACCTTGGACGTGCCGATCGAGAACATCTTGACAGAACCAAAGGGCTTGAGTGGGACGAGTGCATCGGTATTTTGGCTTTGCTGGCGTTGATGTACAAACTGAGCATGCACAAACGGGACACAGTGCGTCGCAAACGGTAGGAGTGCGCAGAGATCGAGCGTCGACGCGTCTTCTTCGATGAAGAGCGGCTCTGCATTCAACACGAGGGTTTCTAGGCTGGGCCATTTGCTGGCCAGGTCTTCGATCTCTTCTAGCGTGATCCTGAGAGGGTATTTGTGTACCAACTCAAAGTAAGTCAAGTTCGGAAAAGTGAGGACGGGTTTGATGGTATCGTAGGACAGTTATCTGTTCGATTTTCGTGATGGTGTCGAGTACCTGTACAATATAGCAAAAACGCGTATCCTGATTGGCGACAGGGCTGGCAGAGTACATTCTTGATCCGAAGTCCTAGTAGTACAGAAAACTAAGCCTCTCCGAGTGTACTACATGATGTCATAACAAAAACAACAAATTGCTAAGTTGTAGCACTACTACTCGCCAAGTTATCATAGATCTAGGTTCGTCCGAGTCGTGCAGCACCAGCGCCACTATCAAACACTACCGCTCAAGCAAAACCCGGGTAAGTAAAGGTGGATGGGACTGGCGGCAAAATCAACTCACTGGGATCATCTGCAGCGGTGGCGACCGCGTCTGCACAGCGCAGATGAAATCCGGGCGGCGCAGGACCCAAGCATACAGCGTAATACCCACACCTTCTCGTCACCAAACGCACACGCCCCACATGGTACTCAGCCTCGACGAGCTTTCGACGAGCTTTCTCGACTCGCATTCGGTTGTATTGGAGCCTCAGTAAATCACGTTGGACCAACTGGTCCGCGAGGACTTTTTGGGTAGCAAGGATACCGTAGTCGTTTCTTGCAGTTGCTAACAACAGCCGTGCTTCCAATGGACTGCGTGGAGCGGTAATGTTCTCGCAAGAGTTCTGCCTCGGTTCCTAGATTTTGAAAGAACATACGTTACGGGTTTATACACGATTTCAACGTACGACTGGACTTACCGCCATTGGCGACAAACGGAGCTGACCGGAGCTGGATTGTAGACCAGGCTCTACAAACTCTTGCTTTGGGGTATCGAAAGAGTTATTGGAATGAGAATACATTTGCAAAGATTGCATGATAAGTATAGAGTACAGTCACCGCCGCGAGAGAAGCCGGAACTTGCCGCCGTCAAGGGAGAAAAGGTTGAACGAGTAAGCGTACGACTAGCTAGGGATGCCTAAAGCGAAGAAGAAAATTCGACGAGCTCAGAAAATCTCGCTGTGCCCTGATTGTGGCAAACGATTTGCGAATGAAACGAACGTTCTCCAGCACATGAATCAACCTTCAAACGGTTGCGGTTCAACCCTCATGGCTACGACTCTGAATCGGACGCAGCCTGAGGGACCTAGTGATCAGTCGTCTCATCAACCTCAAACGGTCTTCCCCGCTAGTGGACTTCCCTCCGAGTCAGATACTCATTTTGATGCATTCCATCCTCAAGTGCCTGACGATTTCGAATTGCCCTCCGACGGTCCAATGGATTTCGAATTGCCCTCCGACGGTCCAATGGAGTCGGACTTCTCTCCTCACGTGGAATATTATCCAGGAGCCTCTGACGTTTACCCCGGAGGCAAGACATTTATGCAAGATTTTTTTTCTGACGAGCACGGATCCTTGCGTCGGGATAATTTATTCTACCCGTTTGCTTCGCGAGAGGACTGGCAACTCGCAAGCTGGCTCCTGCGCTCGGGTCTGAGTATGGCAGGTATAGACACCTTTTTGAAATTGGATTTGGTGAGTAATCTGCACGCCCGCTCTCGTGTGATCTACAACTCTACGCTCCGTACCCGACAGATAAAGACCCTTCCGATCTCTTTCCGGTCTGCAAGACGACTCCGGGAACGCGCGGAGATGCTACCATCCGGTCCCCTTTGGAGATCTCTTTCGGTCTCTCCGACGGTCCCAACAAAACGCGTCGTTAACCTGTATTATCGGGATCCCATTGATTGCATCCAGGCATTACTCAGTCATCCAGCTTTCGAGCAACATATATCGTTCGTCCCACGGAAAGTATGGTCAACCGCTGCACGACTGGTTCGTGTCTATGACGAATGGCTATCTGGAGAACACGCTTGGGAACTACAGGTAGGATCATCTACTTATTAGTATTTGCCCGAGGTTCGGCTAACTCTTCACTTTAGAGTCGTTTACCGCCTGGTTCAACCTTATTAGGCGTAACGCTGTCTTCAGACAAAACCAACATATCCGTCATGTCCGGCAACCGCATGGCGCACCCGCTATTGATCAGCCTCGCCAACATCGACGCGAATATTCGTAGTAAAGGGTCACTCCACGCCCACCTTCTCCTCGCCCTCCTGCCAGTCCCCTCGTTCATCCACAAGAAGTCCCGGATCCGCAGCCTCCTGTCCGACCGCCTGTTTCACAAATGTTTAGACATAATCTTGGCCCCGTTGAAAGTCGCAGCTGCCGTTGGGATAATGATGAGTGATCCAGTGGGTAACTTGCGCTATTCTTTCACGCCGCTCGTCGGGTATATTGCAGATACTCCCGAGCAAAGTTTACTCGCGTGCACCAGTCCAAAAGCCTCCCCGGTGTCTACCGCTTTGTTCAAACAATTCGGTGACAGTATCCGCCACCCTCTTCGCACTGCCGCCAAGACATTGGACGATATCCGTACGATAACCTTGGAATGCAACCCCGACGATTATGTCCGTTTCCTCAAATTTGCGAAGGACTACGGACTGAATGGCGTCGATGCGCCTTTCTGGATTGACTGGCCGATGTCGGATCCGGCAAGATTCCTCAAACCAGAAGTCCTCCACCATTTTCACAAGTTCTTTTTCGACCACGATCTCCAGTGGTGTATCATTGCTATAGGCGACGACGAGATCGATTATCGGTTTTCCCTCGTTCAGACGTTGGTCGGATACCGCGGTTTCAGTGAAGGCGTTTCCAAGTTGAAACAGGTAACGGGACGCGATCACCGCTCCATGCAGCGTTACATCGTCGGCGTTATTGCTGGCGGGGTCCCTAGTCGCTTCCTCATCGCTATCCGCGCTCTGATGGATTTTAGGTATATTGCTCAGCTGCACTCATTTGACGAACACACACTGCAGCTATTGGAGAATTCGCTACAAATGTTCCACGATCACAAGGATGCCGTCCTCGCCGCAGGTGCACGTTCCTCCGATCATTTTCAAATCCCAAAGTTAGAACTCCTGCAACACGTCGTACCTTCGATTCGGGACTCGGGCGCAGTCATGCAGTGGAGTGCCGACGTCACCGAGCATTCTCACGTTACCGAAGTGAAGAATCCTGCGCGCGCGGGGAATAATCAAGACTATTATTCGCAGATAGCCCGCCACCTCGACCGCGTCGACAAGTGTTTTCGGTTCGACCTCGCGACGTGGATCGCATCCTCAACCGAGCTGGATCCTGCAAGTGGGCATTACGGCAATGACGACGACGGAGATGAGCCCGGCGAAGAACACGAACCAGATGCAGAAGCTCAAAAGCTGTCGCTTTATCATTCCCCGACCCGCAAAGTCGTCAATTACTTCCAGGCTGCTCGCGCACTCTCAGGTGATTCACGTCCCGGCGTGCTCAAGCCGTTAAGAACATTCGCTACGTCCACCACGGCTATTCATTTGACTCTCAAGCCCGCTCTACGCACGACCGTCTCAGCAGCTTCGGAGCTGTTCAAAATCCCTGATCTCCAAGATGCAATTTGTAGGTACTTGGATCGTCGTTCGACAGGTGAAGTACTTGATGTTTCGGGACGACGGCAAGCAAATTCATCTCGTTCCCTCTTCTCGGACAAGCTATATGTGTGGACGAGTGTTCGAGTGCAATTACGGACTTGGAATAGCTCGGACCCACTGGCAGGATCAGTGGAACCCGCGCAAACCCTGGTCGTTTCACCTCCTTCACCGAAATACCCTTCTGGCCGCTATGATTGTGCAATCGCTAGTCTGACTGCTGATAGCGACTGGCCGGCACAAGGACTTTCAGGTTCGCTGCCATTTTTGTCGAGTTTGGCCGATCATACTGAATAGACTTTAAATTACTACTAGCTGACCATCTCGTTATTCAACTTCGGCTGGTTTTTTGTCTGCGTGACACAGACTTCTTGGTATACGTTCATCGCTTCAATTGCGCCTCGGCACCCGACCCCGCATCCGGCCTGTACGCCCTGAAACGCGCAGTGAGAAGGGATGGGTCGCGCATTGGGGATGTAATTCCCTTATCTCACATCCGTTCGCCCGCCCATCTCATCCCAAATTTCGGCAAAGCCGCCAATTCGCGCCTCAACTCACACACCAGCCACGAGCTCTCTACAGACTTCTGGCTGAACACTTACTGGAACAAAGAGTTTTTCTACTCACTCATGTAGTCACGCTCCATTTGTGAAACGTATTTCGGAATACAATATAAATCTTGCATTGTGACGTTGCTTGCGCATTCGTGTGTCACGGCGGAGTTCTGACCCACACACCACACCCATTGTTCTTGTCCATAAGGTCCGTATACCCCACCGGGGCCTGTACATACAATACCCCTCGAGTTACTCGAGATGTCCACGCCCCCTCGCACACCGCCCCCCCGCAACGCAGTTACATCAATGACTCCCTATCGCTTGAAGACCGCATCTATTCCCACCTCGGCTAGAATATACGACGCAGTACCACTTCAGCAAGACCTCAGCAACGAGTTGGAGGGGGCTACCATCACCGAGCCAGACCAGCCCGAGAATCCAGATTCAAAGAAACCCCAGCAGTCTTATGTCCTACACCCCTACGAAGGCCTCCCACCCCGCCAGACCACGGCACCAGATCCCTCTACCTTGATGCGCGACGGTGAACCATTGTACGACTCCCAATCCAAGTCCTGGGCCCCTTCCTATCTCCCACATATCCTCCGCAATCCTGTACCTGCAAGTGATTCAAGTTTGGAGTCGGGTTCTCCTGTTGAACGGCCAGAATCCACTCAGAACAAGAACAAGCAAAAGGCCACTTCTCTGAAATGCCGGAGCGTGAAGATGACCACAACTTACCATGGTCCCCAAGGACTCGTAACAGAGACTCAGGATGTCACGTACTTATCAAAAGCGGGAGCGGATGAACAAAAGGTGGCGGGATGGTTCAATACGCTTGCCGGTTGCCTCCGTGCGCATTACGAGTCCGGGTCTTCTGACGGGAGTCTCGAAGAACGACGCTGGACGGGACAATCGTCCACTAAGGTATATCGCGTTGAAGACACCGACTTGCAACTGAAGCCCGATGTCGCTCTGCTGCGACCGGATGCGTTCGATGACGCGTACCCCGCCTTTTCCTGGCAAAGCCTCGCTTCTTTCCTCGAGATCACATCGGAAGATTTTTCCTCTCGTCTACGTCTTCAACTCACGAAAAAAGCCTACGCAATTTTCCTAGCACAGCCTGGCCGCCGCTTCGTGATAGCGTTGTCAATCGCCAACCAACTGCTACGCCTTCACGTCTTCGACCGTGCTGGTGCTGTCCACTCTCGCGGATACAATATCCATCGTTTTCCAAGTTTCCTTGTCAGTATACTCGACGTTTTAACTACAGCCCCCCCTGCATGCCTCGGCTACGATCCCACACTTTCATTCTCGACCACGATCTCTCGCATGCCCCGTCCGCGCGCCAAATCATGTATATTCATCAACGAGAAGGAGTACATCATCCAACGATTACTTTTCCACAACGGGATGATCCGCGGACGGGCCACACTCTGCTTCGTTGTCATCGATCCCACAGACCAGAAGCAGTATGTCATCAAGGACACTTGGACTCGGAGTGGGAGGATTACGACCGAGGAGGATATGTTCAGCAGAATGAAAGAGAAAGGCTTAACATACGGGGTCCCCATTCTTGCCGCAGCGTCGACAGTCAAGATTTATGGGCAAGATGACTCTTCAAACCTACGCCGACCAAGTTATCTATTTTCGCAGGGTACCGGCCCCCCCGAGATTCGAATTCACCGCCGCCTTCTGCTCAAGCACGTCGGCCAACCTTTGGGTCAATTTTCCTGTATACAGGAACTCCTCAGCGTCCTCATCGATATTGTAGACAGTGAGCGCTTGTTGTATATCTAAGCCTTCGTATACTAATATTGTTATCCAGTCCACGAGCGCCTTGTAAATCTTTGTGGCATCCTTCACCGCGACATCAGTATAAATAACATACTGATGTACCTCTTCGAAGGCACTTGGCCATCCCATCCCACCGGGTGCGATGACTTGGATGCCAAGCTGACTGAAAGAGAAGAGATTATTCGCGAACGTTGTTTTCGCCGTGGCCTTCTGATTGACTTCGACTACGCGAAGTTTACCGAAGGAACAACTGTAGGCGTATCCGAAGGTCAACGAACGGTACGTCGCCTTAGAGACATTCCGCACTACTGTATTCATCACACCTACAGGGCACGATCCCCTTCATGGCAATCCAAATCCTACAAGAATACGCAACGGAGGAAGGCCTTCACGCGCACCAACCCAAACACGATTTGGAGTCGCTCATATACGTTTTTGTTTGGATTTGTGTTCTTTACGGCGACCCGAGAGTTGAAGGCAACATCAGGAAAATTTTTAAGTGCTGATATACATAGCTGAATATGATCAACTATTTATCAGTCTGATATATCCAGATACATGTATATCTGGCAATATCATTTTCAGATCATACATTTATACAACAGATAATATCCTATAGCTCATGACAGACATTTCATCACTAGATCAGGTATTGTCCTTTCATATCATTATGTTCCATCATTGCCCTGTCAATATCATTACTTTGCCACCAAGCTTATATATTATCATTTGAATATCACCATCATATCACTAGATCAGATATTATTATTTACATATCATTATTTCCCAACTAAGGTCAGATATTATCCTTTGATATCACTATGTTCCATCATTGCCCTGTCAATATCATCACTTTACCATCAAGCTTATACATTATCATTTAAATACCGCCATGATAGCACTGGATCAGAAATTATTATTTACACATCATTTGATATTACTATGTTCCATCATTGCCCTGTCAATATCATCACTTTGCCACCAAGCTTATACATTAGCATTTGAATATCACCATGATATGATATATCCTTTGACATCATTATGTTCCATCATTGCCCTGTCAATATCATCACTTTGCCACCAAGCTTATACATTATCATTTGAATACTGCCATGATATCACCAAATCAGATATTATCCTTTGCATACCATTATTTTCTATCAAGCTCACATATTATAATTTGAATATCATCATTTTTCTGCCACCCTCACACACTATAATCTGAATATCACCATGATATCACTAGATCAGATATTATTCTTTGCATGTCATCATTTTACCACCAAGCCAGAAATGATCCTTTGCATACCATTATTTTCCATTAAGCTCATACATGATAATTTGAATATCACCATGCTACAGCTAGATCAGATGTTACATGTCAACTTTGAATATCAGCATTTTGCCACCAAGCTCATATATTATCATTTGAATATTAACATCATATCACCACATCATCATTTTACCACCATCAGATATGATAATATCCTTTGAGAATACTATTGATTTCAATGCCCAGCACTCAGCAATCATGCCCAATAATTAGTACCCTTGAATTTCAGGGCTGCATAGCAACCATTTTAATCATGAAGAGTATCCTTGAAGCTACATAAATCACAGCTCATTTTGGTAATCACTACTATTAGCTTGATATAGCTGTGTTGTATCTGAGACAGAATGATCTAGGTACAAGCCATTGCCATCCGCCTGCATCAGCTGGGTCATCCAACCATATAAATTACATACATCATCTAGCCAAACCACTGACCTGTATGATGGAACCCATGCAATCTGGCTCGACTGAGCATACATTTCTTCAGACCAAAGCAGCACTGCTGAAAACCAAGTCAATCAACAACGAATGGAACAAGGTGTGTGACATACAACAGCAAGTCTGGTCGTCAGTCCAGCTACCTACAAACCCAAGGCCAGAAGAAGATGCAGCTAGGGAAGAGCAGTGGATGGGTACAGTGGATGAGGTCTGGCAGGGTGGTGCCACGTCGTGTCGTCGTGTGGTTGTCGTGGATGAGGAGGCATGTGTACGCGTGCGTGACGGACCGCACGTCATTGTCGTCCGAGTCGACGTTGCGGGTGATGGTGCGTGCGTACGCATTTCGTCGTCGATAAATGAG
>JBBPPA010001290.1:0-12915 GCA_038091735.1 Leccinum pellstonianum
CAAGGCACAGATTACTCTGGTAAGTATTTATTCTATTTCATTAATAACTATAATTACACACTTAGCACAGGTGGAAGTGGCAATTCCTTGAATGAATATACTAAGCCTCAACCAAAAGAAACTGCAAAATCAATTCTTGAACTTCCTTGTAAGATTCTGCTTTATTAATCTCAATTTAAATTAGACTTATATGATTCTCATTATGATTGAGACTAGGTAAGAAAGTTTCAAGTTGTTGCCTAAATCATTTCACTTACAAGTTTCAACCAACTATGGTAATGTTAGACCTCTTCATTTTCTCCTTGAGGACAATAGCATGCTGAAGAGAAATATGAACTAAGTGAAGTTCCGCTCTTAGTTGCTGCATCTTTTCATTATTTTTGAAAATCATTCCTCATGTCTTTTGAGGATTGATTCTTAAAAAGTCCAAGTCAGTAAAGTTAACGAAGAATAGATGAACTAACCAATATGGCTGCCATTCTTTATGTGGCCTTCGAAGGTCTGGAATGTGCATTTATTTGTCCAATGGATCTGTCAACTCGCCACCATGCAAGAACTCTGATTGGTCTTTATTCTGGAGTCAATCTAGCTATATTGCAAATTACCACAAATCACAAGAGGGCACTTTGTTAGTGGATGAATTCTACATGGTATATGCTTTGGAGAACATTTTCTCACATCTCCAGTGCCTAAACAAGGGGCATGTGTGGAAGATTGAGAAAGGATCCTGTGTATTTGTCATCAACCCTCAGCTTCACAAGATCAAAAGCTTGAGCAAGAATAGCCAAAAGAAACCCAGGGGAACAAGGGGCCCACATTTATTGAAGTCCAAGAAGGTCTTGCAACAGGAGCTATACCAATTCAATGCATTTGATGGACTGGCCAGCAAAACAGAGAAGATAGAACACCAGTGAAGAAGGGCAAGACTCGAGAAGCTCATTATGCAGACCAACAATAAACAAAAATCTCCTCAAAGATCCAAAAAGGTTTTTTTTGACCTGCCAGAACTGGGAACAACTTCCAGCATTACAGTATGACATCTGAGAGAATAGCTCAATACTTGCCTTGTACCCCTCGGATAAAGATTGCTTTTTCCAACCTCCAATAAATGGCAGCATGTTCTCCTTCTCGTCTAAAATGAAAAAAATGTATATAGTGGGTGCCAAGAGACACTGGGAACCATGGGAGCATTTTTCCTGGGAGTATTAGAGCCCTATGATTCCACTGGTAACATTGATAAGCATCAGAAAGATCATCTTTATAGAGATTCCGAGTCAAGGTCAGTATGTGATACCACCTTGTTTGATCTATATCTCAAGAACACATCCATCTATTTTCATGATCAGTAGCTCAAATTGATTGTAGAAAGGGCCTCTATTTTATGGTATCATCAATATTCAGATACATGATTAAATCCAGGTGACTGATTCTTCTTGACCATGTTTCTACTTGATATCATTGCATGCCGTTGAATTCCAACTCTCGTCCCCTACTTATATTGCAGCATCATTTGATAATATACTTTACACCCATTTTGCACCCAAGAGCAAAGGTACAGGTATTTCATGGTTTGAACTCTAACCATATTAGTACTGATATCATATTATAGTTCCTTGATGTACTGTTGGGACCATTTGACGGTGTCACACCCAAGGCTATCCTGTATACGCTGAGTTGCGGACAATGCATCTGTTGTCATAATGACAGTCATACAAGATTTAGGAAGGCAATTGCAAAGTAAGTCTTAGGTTACCATCATCACTGCATGCACATTGACAGCTTCATTGCAGACACAGCTTATCATTGTGTGTTGCCTTCAATGCCTGTTTTTTTTTTCCATTTTCTATTGCATGGATGTTTCTTGTCACTCTCACCAAACAAATTGTTCTTCAAGGCCACTTTTTTGCCGATGCAGGACCACAGTGTGGCACTTGGCAAATCAAATGACCTTGGCCGCCACAGTGGTGTATATATACTATAGATGAGGGAACCACAAAGAAGATGAAGTTTGCTCAGACATAACTAACTTTACTTTAAGTACATAATGTATGATCTCCAACTCCAATTGATATTACAGAGTACGGTAGTTCACCTTTAACGGTTCAATTGTGTGAGCACATTATTCTAAAAGTTCGAGGAGGTCTACTTTCGGGTTTGTCAAATATGATCAAGTACTGATTGATGTAGAATACATGATTCTAGGCATAGTAGAAATTTGTAATTATTTGAATTAGTGTTGAGCGGAGCATTGTTGAGCAGGCTGAGTTGCCGATTGGAACTCCAATCATCCTAAAGCTTCCTCACTACCATCTAAGGAAAAATATAGGACAAACATTACAACCTCAAACTGCTATATCTAACCCCTCTAGTATCATGTGAGTCGTTATAGGGATCTTGCAAAGCCAAGGATATTACTAAAAAGCTATTGACTTAGGGACGAGGCAAATGAAATTGCAGAGTAAGTTCCCTCTGTCCATTAAAGAGAAAACAAACTAAAGGAAACACACCCAGAAACAACTTGGATTTCCTAGTTGGAGATATACCAGAGGCATTTCAAACCGACGACACACAGTTTATCCAAGGGTTCCATGATCAACGGGCGAAAAAAGTAAAGCTATTGGTAATGTGTTCCGAGTACTTGAAAGGAAGGAGTCGTATGGCTATTCAAAGGCTAAGGAGCAGACATGTAGTGGAGGTCGACCAGGAGCTGAAATACCAGAAGAACGATCCTCGACTAGCATGGGCAGCCCGTGAACAACTATTTGCTGGTTCCAGAACAAAAAGGACTACATGTGGTGTTGCCGACTACCCAAGGAGACCCAAGTTATATATTCAAACTCGATCTTCAGCACCGACACAAGACGTGGCAAGCCAGATATGTGGATCTGGAGTTCAATCCCACCGGAAGAATGCTATATATTGGAATGTATGGACAAGAAGAAGTATGGCTTGCCATGGTTCTGCGGACATTCACGAATGAAGAGGTCTTCGAGGACGAGGAAGACATGTCAGACTTACGGGCCAGCATCAACCGTCTAGAAATGACGAATACCACTATGAGAATGAAGGACGAGTATTATTCGAAGGATAATGCTATTCCTTGCATATCAGCTGAAGAGACAAGGATATCATGACATCTATCTACGTGAAGATTTCCCTGAAGACCTAATGCCTTCAAACCTGAAGAATGTCACAAATTTGATGTGAGTGGATGATCATGCACAGATGCACAAATGGCAGAAATGCACGAATGTTGTTCAAGCATCTGTTGAAATATGTGCATGTCTGCCATTGGCACATTTGCGGCTCTCTATCAGAGAAACAGATTGTTGACAAATCTTTAGTGGTGGAGGCCCAGGAAGAAATATCCATGAAATGCGGTGACCTGATGTGGACGCATTACATGAAGGGATTACTGATCATTGGGACGACTGGGTTCAAGAAGCAACCACCAGCGGAATCTATGGTTGGCAAGATGACATGTTCCTAAAGGACAATGTGCCGATCACAATAGCTGTGTGATATGGACAAAATCAACCGGTTTGCAGAGATGAAGAACATATTCCAGACTCGAAGCCTGACACTGGCAATGATTGCACAATTATCAACATCTGTGATCTATGACTTTTGCCTTGGCAACCCATATCAAGTGAGATTTACTTGCTATGTTGAGATAAATATACTGATAAGACTGAAAGATCTATTCCAGTATCTGAATGGCAGCAGATACCAACAGATGAACTTATAGATGAACATGGGCAAGACATCTTCAATTCCCCTAATCCTGAAGAAAGGGAGCGAGTGGAACTTGAAAACTTGGAGTGAGTGGATGAAATGAAACATGAAATCACTATCTATGATGGTGAAGGCCATCAAATTCCAAGATGAGAGGCTTTAATCGAGGAGGAAGTATACAATGGGATGCTGTTTAATCTGAGAACCATTCATGAGTTATTTCAAAGGACTGAACTTGTAGCTGAAGAAGAGGATGACATGGATGAAGATCAACCAGTAACTCCACATTATCTCTATCCTATGGCCGGACTCAAGACAATAGGCCACTTTTAGGCCAATGGCCTAATGACACCATTTCTGATGAAACTTCAGGAGTTGAATACTCGGTTAAAAACTAGATATCAAGAAGGAGACGAGGAAGATATTGCTGCAGATTTGCTAACTGGATATGGACCTCTAGTCGAAGGAATAGCAAGCCAAGGCTACAACATGCTCTCACATCGAGTGCGGACTCAAGGTGTTACAAACCCTCTCGTTTTCACACATAATGTGCGCATTTGAGCACAGTGCCTAAATGCCCACATCGCTACTCTATTTTCACTCTCTATATTTACATAGTCTCCCCAACCAGTCCTTACTCGTGCATTCCTGCCTCTTCCCTAAATGCCCACTTCCAACCCCTCCACTAGGCCTTGGTCTGGACATTTGAGCACCATCCCTGAATGCGCACATTCCTACCTATTCATAAGCACGTGGACTCCACGCTATCTCATATATACATTTGTAGTAGCACAATTACTGAGGTTAGTACTGGCTGTGTTGATACACACCCTAGACGCATTGTAGTATAGCCTCTGTAGCATGGACCAACTGTAAGTAGTATAAAACGTGAATACAGCCAACAGAACAAGCTAGTCTTGTTCTTGTTGGATTCCCTCTAACGACGACTTTCCTCCTCCATTCTTGTATTTGGTGTTCGGTGTGCCAGACGCTGTATAGCTGTCCTAGGTCACCTTCACAAGGAAGATATCACGATGTCCAACTTGGTCAAATCACTGCTGCCTTTTGTGGAACTCATGCAGGCCCAGGAGCCAATTTCAACAAGGCAGAAAGATTTTTCTCAGAATGTGAAGACTGGCTTCCATTTGCCAGGTATCATGAGAAAATCATAGGTGCACCCATTGACACCTCGATCCGGATTGAAAACATCTACCAGATATCCCTCAGAAGATTGCTTAATGAGGCCAGAAATGGAAGGTAAGAAATTGAGATCATCATAAATAAATAATCTACTAAATGAAACTCATAGAACAATATTCAATGAAATCATCAAGCCTTTAACAGGTATATGGTCTCAAGCCCAAGTATTAGAAGCAGTGAAAAGCCACCTGGTCATTTTCCAACCCAAGGTCAGAACTGAAGTGGAATAAAAGGTATGAAACGGCTAACATTAAATATAGATTTCACCTCATATCGTGGAATGGACGAGTTATGGGATTTGCTCTTTGCTGACACAAATTTGGGATAAATTCAAGAACTACAAAACCAGCAAAGAACCCATTCCTCAGTACTGGATAGAGGTAACAGCAGCTTTAGAAAGGAGTCTGAACTACTGTCACACAGGCAATGCTAAAGTTCTGACCAAGGGAATCATGGATCCATTGTGGTTATCTTTGTCTTTGATCCATGATGGACTTCCTTGTCTCTCCCCACTGCTTGTTCTATCCCCTCTCACCTATTCACCAATTGACATCAGAATGATGGACTGGCCAACAAAAAAAGAAGAACTGGTTGTTGCCAGCAAAAGGTCACACATACTGAACTATGGTCAAGAACATTTTGAGGTGAGTAATTTTTACTCACATGTGCCATTGGCGGGTTTGCGCAATTCTCATATATTTACTTTACAGAGCTATGTGGCAGGCTTTATGATCAAGCATGCCATGTATCATCTCCCTCAGGACTTCCAGCCCACACAGCCATACAAGTCCAGATGTATTCTTTATGCATTTCAACATGCATTTAAGATATATAAATCTGATGTCATAACATTAGTGGCTGAAGCTGTACAAAAGGAGGTAGAAGAACAGCTTCAAAGCCTTGACTTGGGAGTTCGCAGCTATGCACAGGAAAGAAAGACAGCTTTGGATCAATGGCAAAAGCTAAAGAATCCATTGGCATATACTGATAATGCCTACTCTCTCTTGGTCAAGGCTATCAGATCAAGAGCTCAAGACTTAGGAGAAGGCCTCCCATTATCAGAGAATGGGCAAAAGTCTATAGCTTGGTTCTCAGAGCAGGTGCTGGATACAATGAAGAAATCTGGGGCCAGAGTTCTTCCACCTTTGTGGAAGACTAGAAGATCCCTTATGGTCTTTCAATTTGCAATCAAAGAAGCTGAAAAGCTTCTTGAAATCTCACTGGAGGACAAAGGGTCAAGAGATACTATGATCCAATTTCTGTGCAAGGGAGCTTCATCAATCAAGATTTGCAACATTCCTTGGAGTCTAAATCCTACTAGATGTTACAATTGTCTCCTAGATTCACTATGTATCTCTTTTCTCTCTCTATCTCTTCTGCTTATTGTCTCTACATTGTCTTTATCCTTATCTTAGGTCTCAAGCGATTTCACCTCCTTCACATTGCTGATGATCTGTGATTCCCCTATCCTCATTCCGACTTGTTCCTTTCTCTTTGTTCCTAATCCTTCCTATCTCTGTTCCGAGATTTCCCTATCTCATTCTTATCTTCTGACTCATGATGAAGTCATTGCTTCATCATCCTTCTGTCTTCGCTTACTGTACGTCTAGACCTCCGCAGCTTCTAACTCATTCCATACTGCAGATGACTCCTCCCTTCCATGTGATTCCATCACCTTCCATCTCATAGTATTTAAGGACGAACTCTCTCGTTTGTAATCCCTAAGCTAGAGCTACTTGGAATATCACTGAGTCCTCTGTGAATCCCTTCGAGTCTCTCGCCTCATAAGTTCCTCTGAGCCTCTGCTCTCTCGGGTGTGTACTTCATCCTTAGTCTTCGAGTGACGTGACTCTTTGTGAGTTCCTCCTTGTAAGAATACTTAGTCTTCCGGCTTTGCCAGGCATTACGTCTGCTCGGCCTATCTTTCGTCTTTAACCCTCGCCTCCAAGTCTACATCTGACCCTACCCAGGCCAGCTGTAACACTAGAGCTGCTAGCAGGCCAATTACCACTGTGCAACATACAGCATGGATTAATCTAGGACAAGCCAATCCAATTAATCCTCATAGAGATCAGGACCCTTCCTCAGTGGCACTGAGTAGAGCCACACAAGTAGCAGTGGCTCAAGACAGCCAAGCAGACTGGTCATTTCTGAACTTGACTATTCAAAATCTACATATGATTCTGAACAGGCAAGCTCTTCCAACAGAGTGGACACTTGACAAAATGACCTATGGTACAGGTATAGTCACTGATGTTTATATAGTCCAGAAAGAGTATTGATGTGATGTGATTTTTCTTAGGTGGTGCAGGCTCCTATGTGGAACACACTTATGACTGGGTCAAGGATCATTATGATGGTACAAGACCACTCCATCAAACAGCCATGCTTATAGCTATTGTGTTCAGCAAGATTCTGCCAAGAATCTTCAATTATACCAAGTCCATTAATCCATCTCAAGGAATGACTGTGATACAAGTGGTCAGGAATGCTCCCTGGACCACTACTACATCAGACAACAGAAAGGGATTTACTTTTCCTGGTCCCTTTGTGATTATGATGTCAACATTCATAATTGCAATATATGAGGAGCAATCTCCTCTTAGAAGATACATGGCAGCTAATGGTAATAGCATGAGATCCAAATGGTGCAGAAAACACAATGAGTGACTATATATGGCAATTTTATAATTCTCATTCTTTTTCAGATATGAAAGATATAATACCATTCAATCTTGTCAGAATGGGGCTTGCCAAAGCCAAAGGAAATGGCATATTCAAATCTGCCAAGTTTGGAGTTTCATTTACACTTCTGAATGAAGAAGAGCTCAAGGACTATCACACTGAGCTGGTCATCTTACTCAGGGAACAGCCATATGGGCCATTTGTAGCCATGACCTCTATGCTAGGAGTGGAAATGGCACAATCACTTTCCTCATCTGGACAGGTTACCAAGAGGCCAATGACCAAAAGAAAGACAATGGAAAGTAGTGGAAATGAAGCTGGTCCATCTAAAAGAGTAATTTCTAATTCACTTATATAATGATTTTTTACTTTACCATTTCTCATTTAGTACACATTTCCACCTTAGAGAATCTAAGTATATTGTGTTTATTTTATGTATCTTATGTGATATTATTCATGTAAACAAACTAAGATTAAATGTTACATTCCAACGATTTCAGATTGATTATTTATTACACATTCATAAGAAGCTGGTAGACCTATGGCAATAGAGCAGGGCCTGCTAGGCTGGTGAGAAAATGAAGTAACTCATCAAAACACGCAAACCCCCACATGGCAGACATGAGTAATAAATTAAGAAATGACAAAAAGTGTAAAATAAATGTGTAGTGGAAAGTAAAGTGTGCCAAATAAATATAGTGAGAAATGTAGGTCACTACCACAAAAAGTGTAGTCAAGTGTATTAAAGTATACCAACAAAGTGTAGTGAAATGTGTAGTTCACTACCAAACCAGTGTAGTCAAAGGTGTAGGCCATTATGATTACGCATATGTGCCATGTGGGGGTTTGTGTGGTTTGATGAGTTACTTTATTTTCTCATGTGTATCTTGGCTATGCTGAAGTTTGGAAGAAATCAAAATAAAACTCACTTCCCCCTGTGTGGGATGTGAGTGACTTTGTGTGATAACCATTCCACACATATCTGCCAATGGAGGATTTGCATGACTTGGAAAAATGGTTGGTTGTGATATTTATTCACATTAAGTACCATATTCTGAGTGGTTATATGACCTTTTTAAAGTATTTGTAGGTAGTATAACCCTGGTCTAACCCTACCTAGATTAGATTAGACCCCTTTAAATCGCCATGTTGGAATGGTTGCGGTAAGACGAGACGGTGCGATTTAGCTGCAAATCAACATGTGTGTGCGTTTGTGGTAAAACAATGGTACAGTTTTACCGCAAACTAGAGTGTGAGCGTGTTTGCGGTAAAAGCAAATGCCGCAAAGTGACATGCTACCCAGATTGCGGCTGAATGGGTATGTCATAGTAAACAAGCTTACCTCGAGAACTGAATGCGATACTCTTTCCAACAGCTTTGCCAATGACCTCCAGACTGAAGATGACATGAAGGGCATGAGGTCGGGATTGTCCATAATCCCTAAGACAAGTTGGGCCTTCAATCCACAGTCATCCCAGGCTCTCTTGATGTTCTTGGATGTGTCGCTCATTTCTGGTTTCTTCGACCATTTTCCGACCATATCTTTCAGTCAATCTATGACGTTGAGGAACGTACTGTTCATACGGTCCAGTCCACTCCTTGACCATTTGCCCAAAGTACTTCCATTCATTCTCACCACCTAAAGTTTGAACGTAAGCATTGTCAACGATCTTGCGGACGTTGTCATTGATCACTTCGAGGACGGGAGTCACGCTCATCAGCGTCTTCATACACTCTGTAAGGTAGTGTTAGCTGCCTTCATGTCTTCTTCTTTCGATTTCATGTCTGCTAAAATCTTTTGAGCTTTCTCTACTTTGACAGAGTCCCAGTTGATGGTGTTGAAGCATAGACGGAGTCATTCTTCAAGAAGAATCACCATTGCTGCCAAGAGCTAGTAGCATAACCGTGAGTGATGTGTTTATTTCGTTAGTCTCGTAAGTAGTACTCACCCCACCATGATCAGATATGAGATCTTTGCTGAACTTGGTGATTTTGAAGATGTTTGAATGAATGTAATGGGTTGAAGGTATGTTGACGATGGTGTCGAGCAGGCGCCAGATATAGTCTTGCGATAAGAGAGAGCTGATCTTGTAGCCTCTAGAAACCGAACACTGATCGTGATCGTGCCAGGTTTGCCCCTTCGACTTCATCATGTGGTAAGATTGTACCACCCCCTCTTCCACCGTCTCACCGTAGTTGTAGAGTCTCTGGTTCGTCGACAGATGGATACCGGTCAACTCGTCAACTTTGCCTAATTACTGGTGAGTCATGCTTCGAAATCAGTGAAAATGACGACTCACTTTCATCGTATATAGCTACGATCCACGATCCACCTGAGACCACAAGTCCATACAGGTGGCTCACCAATGCCTTGATCACCCGCATGTCTTCAGCATCCACAGTCCCAGGTTCGTCTCATTCCTTATCCTGCATCATTTTCAACTCTGCTCTCACTGATTCTAACCTTTTTTTCTTCCCTTTAATCCATTCGATCAAAGCTGTGCATCGATGACGTCCTCCAGCAGCAATGATCTCAGGCTCCGGTCCCTTCTCATCCAACTCTCTCGACTCGGTATCCCATTTGAATCGTAGCCAAGGTAAGTGAGAACCATCTCTTTTCATCGTCTCTAATTCTGAATTGTTTTTCACCGACTCTTTGACCACATTGTCCGCATTGACGAGGATACTTATTGTGTTCGATCACCCGTATCCTTGAATCAAGACCGTTGCTCAAGAACGAATCCAACAAGGTGCTCTTCTCCTTCAAATCGAGTTGCCGTTTGTTGTATCGACTGAATTGTAAGTTTCTTTTGATTATGTCGATTCTACCAACAATGCTTGATCTGCTTTTTCTTGTCAATCATAGTATTGGTCGATGTACTACTTGTCGATCTTCATCTTCAGTGTGATCTCAGACATATCAGCGCCACCTTCTTCCATGTTTTCAGTATGTCCCTTGGTCTTCTTTGTAGTTTTGCCTTTAGCCATAGTAGTGATAGTAGAGTAGTAGAAATAGATTGATCGTGTAATCTACTTAATCTATAATAAATACCATTTCTGTCACTCGTTTCGGCCGCATTTCGGCTATGTTGTCATATTGTGGTAATTTTGTGTTTAGCTTTATATGGTATGTGATCTCGTTCCTAGATCTGATCACATATCATTAGTTTGTTTTACCGCAAATGAGTATACAGTATCAATTGCGGTAAATTTGTATTGAACACGATATACTACATTTTGCCGCAATTGACACTCTATGCTCATTTGTGGTAAATGTGGTATCGATGATTGGCCGTAAATGATATTAACTTCAAATTGCAGTGAATTCACAATTACAATTTACTGCAAATAGCACTTACCCTTCGTTTGTGGTAAAATGTTGTTTATATTTTACCGCAGTATCAATTGCGGTAAATTTGTATTGAACATGATATACTACATTTTGCCGCAATTGACACTCTATGCTCATTTGTGGTAAATGTGGTATCGATGATTGGCCGCAAATGATATTAACTTCAAATTGCGGTGAATTCACAATTACAATTTACCGCAAATAGCACTTACCCTTCATTTGTGGTAAAATGTTGTTTATATTTTACCGCATTTCGTACTTATCTCTCGTTTGCAGTGAATTTAAGTGCCTAAATATTGCTGTTTTGTATGTATGTTTTACCGCATCTTTTTTTAGTCATGTTGCGGTAATTTTATGTCCCAAAAGGTTAGATGAACCACAGCATGACCCTAACTCATTTACTAAAAACACTAAAATGTCTGCATAAATCTGCAGCCCTTAAAGTCATAAATTGTGAGTAGTGTACTGAATTGACTCACACAGCAACAATGACTCAGGGGCTTCACTAACACCAAAATGGTAGGATATGATGCAAAGGCATCTTGTAAATATATATGGGTAGTTTCGAGGGTAGGTCTGGCGGAAATCGAAAAAGGAGAGGAGTGGGGAGGTGTGGTAACTGTTGTGGTGTGGGAATTGGTGGTGTAGTGATCGCCCAACCGCATATGGATAGAAAAATCATTTGATAATGGATGCCAATCATGGAAATATTTTATCTCTGATTACCATGTTATTATCTGTTGATTTGGTTAATCTACAGACAGAACGAGTTTGAAGTTGTAACAGTTTGGCTATTTCTGACTATCCTTGGTGGTAAAAAAATATGATTGTTTGTACATGTTGATCTGCGCATTTAGGCACATGTCCTAAATGCACAGATTGGTAAGCAAATATGTAGTAAAAATCCATAGAAAAGTACTTATTTTCAGAGCAAATCTATAAAAGGGGGTACAAAAACATAATAAGAATATTATATCAAAGTAGACTATATTACTAGAGTATATTCCATGTTATTTTGACTTGTTTGTCTGCACATTTAGGTATAGTTCCAAAATGCGCAGATAGACAAGTCAAAATAATGATTGCAAACTTTGTGTATTGAGATCATGCATTCCTGTATATCCGAAATGCGTGGGTAGACATGCATTTTCTAAGCCAATCATTAGTATAACCCTAAGGGGGTACAAAAACACTGTAAGAATTTGTGTAGCTGTCAAGTAGCAGGCTGTGGTCTGAAATCACGATGGCCACAGGAATAGCACCTGGCGGCATGATGGATCTGGACTTGGACGGCTGCAACGTGTGCACCTCCAGCGCTTGAGAGAAAAGCGGCTTGACTGAGGAGCTGCTTGGCAACAAGTCCAGGATTGCAGTGGAGTGTGGGGAAGAGTCCAAAGAGTCCAAATCTGGTTGGGTGACAATTGATGGAGTTGGGGTGAACAGTGGTGAGAGGGGGATTGGGCTTGGAGTGTTCCGAGCCTGAGGGGCAGGTAATGACCGCCTACTAGGCGGGCTGGCAGGAGGAGAAATGGGCATGATAGTACTGGCCAGTCCTGAAATGACATCCAACAGGTGTTGGGCATGAAAGTCTTGAGGCAAAATGGAAAGATCGACGAGAACAGCTCGATAGGGACTGTTCATAAGCTCATTCCATATGTGAGGGTAGAGGCCACTGTCCAAGCCGCCATTGGATGCCATTGCTGAGCATCGAGTTATGAGTCTCTTTTCTTGACTTATCCTAGACTTAGGGTTGATTCAATTTGTATACACTACTGTAGTTTCTGCATGCAAGCAGGCATCCTGGATGGCCACCTGAAACATCTACTGTAGTTTGCTCTTTCAGATCAGTAGACACCCACTTGGATGCTCGCTGGATCTAACAAACATGATTTAAGATGGCCGGGTGAGAATAGTTCTGAAGCCTCTCGATGACATCTATGCGT
>JBBPPA010001291.1:0-12914 GCA_038091735.1 Leccinum pellstonianum
CAATGACAACCGCCGTGCTCAGCGCCCCGACAACTGCGGGCATGAGAACGAGTGCTTCAACCGCTTCGGTCGCCCTGGTGACAGCGTCTGCAGCTTGACGTTCATCCGCGTTCACGTCCCCATGCTTGTCGGAGGATACAGTGAACTTGATCGTAAACCCAGAATGACCGGAACCATTCAGGTTGGGAAGAGGCTCCTCGAGTACTTTGATCAGAGAGATCGCATCAGCAGAAGTCATGACACCAAATGAGCTCATACCGCCAGGAGTCCTTGAGATTTTCCAACACGCTACCAATAGTACCAGCGAAAATACAGGCCAATATGTCCTTTCGCATAATATGTTTTTGATAAACCTTCACGATGATGGTGGAACATTCCTCGCCGCATCACTGACACTATTCAGTCCCCTGCCGTGGAACGGCGAAAATGTACCCACAAAAACAAATTCTCATTCCATGAGGCATAATTCTTTTTCTTTTTTGCTTTCTTCGTCATCTGTGATGCATCGCCCACGGAAAATTCGACTCAATATTTCCTCGCAATCAAGAGCTTTTGCTGCTCTAGTGTACGAAGTCCGATGAGTCTGAAACAAACGAAGGTGAACTTGCAAATGACAGAAGTGTCGTTTGAATGGCAAACCTTAAATGAAGAGAGGGCGAAGGTGGTCGCGTCCTAGACTGGTGACCAGTCACGTCCAAAAGAGGCAATGCTGAGGCGAAGCAAGCCGTCGATAGACGGACTGGTAAAACTGGTTGTGGCGCAAGGGGGTGGAGCGAGCTCCCACGACAACGTGACTTTTGTCCAATGAGAAACCGTACAATTTGCGTTTGAAAACGAATAATTTGCTACTTTGAGCTGAGTTCTAACATTGAACAACCGATTGATCGGTTAATCGATCAAGGACGACACGAGCCGACCGGGAGTGCCTGAGCCGTATGGACCGGGAAGCCATCATTGCAGGCCTCGTTGACGGAATCCGACGCGCCCCAGCGGACGTACTAATACAATCTGCATCGACGTTTTTGAAAGACCGAAGCGTTGCCGAATACATAGAGAATCTCGATCATGAAGACAAACTCGAAGCTCTCCGAGCCTGCGGGATTGTATGGGTAGTAACTGAGGGCCGTGTCATTCCGCGCGTATTCCAGCTCAAGGCGTCTCTGGCGACGCTACATCAACGGGATTCCATCATTATTGCCGGTACTGGTAGCGGGAAAACACTCTGCTTGTTCATACCCTTGCTTCTCCGCCCGAACTCAATAACTATAACGGTTTCGCCCCTAAAGCGCCTCCAATTGACGCAGGTGAGATAATATAACAGTATACGGTACTGACAACATGATAGACGGCTACATGTTATTTATAGGTGCTCGAATCTGAGCGGTATGGGATCAAGACGATCGCAATCAATGAGGATACCCCTAATGATGAAACTCTCTGGCAGGTAAGTGATTCGGTCTTATATTTTACAGTATTGACAGGCTCGAAAGAATGTTCGAGATGGTTATTTTCAGCACCTAATAGTATCCCCTGAGAAACTTGGGCCATACAACGGCCATCTTCCTCGTCTTGCTAGACTCGTTCGTGAAAATCGGACATTTGTTAACAAGATCGCACGCATTCATGTCGACGAAGCACACAACATCCATACGGCGGGCTTACCACACTATGGAGAAGATGCTTTTCGCCCGGCATATGGCAAGATCGGTTTACTCCGACCTCTCCTCTCGAAAGACATACCTATTCAAGCACTATCTGCCACATTACCGGACCATATTCTGGCGACAGTCAAGACCCACCTTTCTCTTTCCGCCAATGCCTTGGAGATCCGACTCACCACCAATCGCCCGAACATAACGTTCGCAACTCTCCCGATAATAAAAACGCTCCACAACTTCGAAAACCTCTCTTTTTTAATCCCGTCTACATTCCACCCGCCAATGTCCATCCCAAAAACACTCGTCTTCCATGACTCGCAGCAAGATACGGCAAATGCAGCCGAATTCATCGATTCTCGCCTTCCAGAATCTCTCCGAGATCAGGGCATCGTTAAGCACTACCACTCTAATATGTCGATAGACTACCTTCAGAAAATATTCGAGGATTTCTCTAAGCCTGACGGAATCTGTCGGATCCTTCATGCGACAGCAGGGGCTGCAACGGTAAGCAAAAATGAGCAAGGAATTGGTAAAACTAAATATGTCAAACAGGGCCTTGATCTACAAGGTGTCCGTATCGTAGTCCAATATGGACTTTGCAAAAATATGGCCGAGCTAGCGCAACGAGCCGGGCGTGCGGCTCGTGATCCCAACTCCAGCGGCTTGTTTCTTTTGATGGTAGAGCCGTTCGCACTCGATCTTCCATCAGAGTCCCTTAACAGACCGGATCCGGATGAACCGTATGCTGGAAATCTCAAGAAAAACCCATCGAAGAAAGATCGAACAAGTATAACATCGATACAATACGCTCAATCAAAAACATGCCTTCGTGATATGTTCGCCGGATACCTTGGAGACAAGTTACCGCAAGGTAAAGCCTCTCTCGAGCGTACAATTCCTCAAAATATATTCTAGCTTTAGAATTCACTGGCCTCTGGTGTTGCGATCGCCATCACAACACCGACTTCGATCTCACTCGGTTCTTCCTTGGACCACTCTGGACTGGTGCTGTGTCCCAAAACAACCCTGACTCGGAATCCAACTCCAAACCGAACAAACGCAAACGGAGTCAAATGCGTCCTGCAGCCGAACGACAGGCGCTTTTCGATTTACTTGCAAATTGGCGCGCACAAACTCACTGGGATCTCTGTTCCTTCTTCCCATCTTCGTGGATCCTCACCAACAATGGTCTCGAACTCATCAGCAGGACACCTTCATCAAAAATTCCGACATTGCAAGACCTTGTTGCACTCCTGGAAGAGACTGACGCCTGGGCGAACCAATATGGCCTCAAACTCTTCGAAACGATCACTCAATTCGAACAAAGCCTCAAGACTGAACGTGCCACTTCCGATCCATCGTGTTCGCATCCCCAACATGCATCGAGCAGCCTTATCCCACCAGCACCGAAAAGATCGAAGGGGGTTCGATTTGCTACGGTACAGACTCCCGAGAGTTTTTCTGCAGTCATGTAGTAGTAGTCCACTCTGTACAATCGAATGTATTCCCTATTCGTCTGACTCGGATGAAGCAAAATTAATAACCGGGATCTCGTCTTCTTCAACTTCATACCCCTTTCCATCCATCATTGTTTTGACCTTTCGATTGAATGTCGCAATGGTCGACGATCTTAGCTTCTGTTCTCCCACTGCCAGTGTGTCTACAATCGGTCTCACAGTGTCGAAATTTTCATTACGGTCTGGCTTGTATCGATCGAGCTCTAATTCTCTGACTTTGTTAGCGATTTTGTAGACAGAGGCCGTCACATCGGGATTAATGTGCGTGATTCCGTGATAAGGTGTCTTGAGGGCACGCAGAACCTCTTTGCGGACGTTCTGGAGAAGGTCTACGGATGTAGAGATATCTCCTAATCGATCCCACGATGCATACACTCCCTTTTGTGCGAAAAAGGTCTATTTCATTCATAGTAATAGTTGTGATCAGACTCGGAAGTATGTATACAAGATCTCACCTTAAGAAACTTGATTATATGCTCAATATTCAAGTCAACCGGCATCCAGTGATCCTCGAGACCTGTTAAGTTCACGAGCACGCTGTCTCGCATGATCTCTCTGTAGAAAACCGTAGCATCAGAAAGAAAATACATTGAGATAAACGTACGCGAATGTGGGGGTCCAAATGTTCTTGACATTGTAGATCCAATGTAAAATCTCACTTGCGTAGTTGTTAGAACCTGCACCACGGAAAATCATTGCAAGGTTTCCAAGGATATCCTCGACACGCCCGAAATCTCCATGTGAGACTGCAGTCGTGAGTTCGCGAACATAGAGTAGATCGCGTGTGAGCAGACGGAGATTCTGTTGTGGAACATCGTCATCGACTTGTGGATCGATTGCCTTGGTCGTGGTTCTAGGTGGGATTGGCTTTCGGTCGGGCAGTGATGCGTGGTTTTGGATGATCTTGCCAGCAATCCGAACAAGATCGTCTGCCGAAGGGTTGGACGAGGCAAATGCAGCCAATGAAGAAAAGCCAGACTCGACTCTCCATGCATTGAGGATGATGCCGTGTAAGATCTGGAAGAGTGTGGAGATTAACGTATGGTAGTCGGAATGCTCACAGCCAAGTCGGGTACGATCGAGAACTCCAAAGAGATATGTAAGGCTGCCAATTTGATTGATAGAGCCACGGTGAACGTGTAGAAGGGCCCAGATAAGATTCATGCATAGGTGGAATAGCCCAAAGCCGAGTTGTAAGAATTGAAGGCGGGTGAAGGGATTGACGTCCTTTGTTCGCAAGGTCTTGGCACCACGGATACGAGCATTAGTCGATTGATCATTGATGCTAGGAACGGCGCGATCGAAAAGTTTCTCGGGATTCAACTTGAGTTGATTGAGGTAGACGTCATTCACGACAGCAATGTTGCCTGAGATAGAGCTCTCATCGATTGTGGAGGTGCGAAGGGGGGATTTTTTTGTGTGAAGTCCATCAGGCATTTTGCGACGGTCCGTATGGATGAGACGTGGGTCATCTGGACGCGGAAATCCCTCAAAAGGCCGGGCAAACTTGAATAAAATGTCGATTATGTGGACACGAAGCTGGCTATAGAAAGCCATGCATTGATCAGGTGCAGGTCGAACGTCGCCAGTGACTGTGAGATCAGTTGCGTGTTGTGCGCGTGCAAGCATCGGAGAAAGTCGCATATCGACGGGGTTAGCGTTGATCCGGTATAGGATGGCAACGTTCCGGATTGAACTTTAGCTGGTGCTGAGTCTCGCTGTTCGACAAAGATTGACGTCGAGATGTTGATGTTGTCCCAGCAAAGTACGTGAGGATCGGTGGCGATACAGACAGCGCGCTCGATACTTTGCGCTGCAAGTTGATGTAGTAATGTGGTGAGCGACGAGAATGATATGCAGAGGCTGCATCTGTATAACGCCTCGATTGTTTGACGAGACGCTCCGTTCGTCCAGAGGAACAAGGTGAACGGGATCGCGAAAAAGAGCGCGTTCTGAGAGCGCTCTTTAGCTAATTGCGCTACGATAACATTGCAAGCCTTGAAAACGATCAATATATTTCAGAGAACATAGGATTATATGCATACAGTAGTGCATGTCTTGATCTTATTCTTTTCCTTTGCGCGTTTCGTCTGGGCTGCAGTCTGGAGAATATATCCAAGGGTAGGGGCCTTCTTTTCAACAAGAGGACCGATAAACGCATCGATATCCCATCTTAGCAGAGCGTCTGGGGTGGTGCTGCTGATCGTCCACATGAGCGAAGTCTTGATGACCTCCATCTCCGTCGCAATCTTTTCAGAAACAAGCTCCAAAGCGAGCTGATCGACCCATGATGTAGCTGCAGAGCGACCACTCTTGTCCTTGAATATGCAATCAAAGAGCTTTCCGAGCTTCCCAGATGGATTCGCAAAGAATCCGGTGCGATGTTTTGTCCATTCAGGGGTGTCCAACTGTATATAGAAATTTGACAAATTGACTGATGCAGTTCTTCCTCGCGCCTTCTTCCTCGTGCGGGAACTTCCAGAGGCAAACTGATATTATAGCATGTACTAGATCCCCGACTCCCACGAAAGTGGGGGAGGGTTTTCACAGAGCCAGAAACGTCACGCCGCTCTCTGCAAAGCGATTTGATTAACGTGGGAATTGATTACTTGATGATGGTACAGTCGTGCTCCGCTACGATTAACACTATGCACCGCTCCTCACTTCATCTACTCGCACGGATGGGAGCTTAATACGTTTTTTCATTCGACCAAAGGTAGCCGTCGTCGTTTCTTAGTACCTTGAGCTTACACGGCGTGCTAACGATCCCGATCACTCCTACTCATCGACTCTATCAAGGCGCACATCAAACGTCTACACAATAAGACGCACATTGCGTCACTTCTCTCGAACCGTGCTAGCTGACGCCGTCGTTGCCAGTTCAAATATCGCAATGACATGTATCAGATGCGGGGCTCGACAAATCGATGAATTCCTGACCTACATGAAACGTGTTGAAGACGTGCTCGGACACGGTTGGGAATTATATGCAGAGGATCGAAAGCTGCAGTTCGAATCAACCGCGTTCCGCAAGAAGTTTGACCGGTCTTTGACACGTAGCTGTACGACATCAACCGACGAGACATGTCCGTGAACGGACTTCTGTTCGAGATCGGCTCCGTGGGACGGGTTCTGGCTCGCGGTTAACATTGATCCGCAGATGATCAAGGAGGTCTGGAACCTGTGGTTGGACTTTCAGGTGCCACATATGATCATGAAACATCAAGAGCGGGTGTATCTGTACACCGTATCGTTGATGGAAACGATGCGTCTGGTAGAGCTTAATCAGGGAATCGAGTGTCTCGTCACCGAGTCGGGGACTTGGCGCAAGAGCGCCGCTACGATGGTATATTTACAATAATTCCGTGGACATAAGCAAACAGTTTGAGTTGAAGCTTACAAGACGACAAAAAGTACGCTAGGTAATTTACTTAACAATATGTGATCAATGGAACACTGTCAACCGCCGCTCTGAACAGCAAAGGTTAATGAATCACAGAAAATGAAAGGATCGGTGGACTTACTGCGTGGATGCCGTACACGAGGGGAGGAAGGGATAGACAATGTAGAGACATATCCACCATCACAGATGACCATCCTAGCACGTCCGACAACTTGATCTGCAGTTGCCAACTTTCCTTTCACACGTTGCATACGTTGTACTGCCTTTTTGAATTGCAGGAGGTAATAATTGGCACGCGCCATGTTATGGCTCATTTGCCCTTCCTCAACGACCAACTGAGCCTTTAATACATCACGCTGAGCGCGAACAGTGGTGATCAACAGTTCGGCCTCCTGCACACTGCCGGGATATTGAGGGGTGTCCTGACCACCCTGTACAATGTTAGTCTCACTCTCGAACTTTGAAGGAATCCACTTACTGGATGCTCAGCGAAGTACAGAGGGTCGTCTACTAGTGAATCATATGAGGTCCCAGTGGCTGAGCGAATAGTTTCCTCAGCAGGGTTTATACATATTGAACCTGGAGCACTGGGGGCGGCATGATTGCCCTTGAAAATTGAGGTACTTTGAGGGTCCGAATTTTCTGCGAAGGAGACGTTATAGTCCTATGACCTATAGCTAGAACTCACCAGTAACTCACCCATGTAGAGCCACGAAAACACTCACTGCCAGAACTAAGACAAAGATACCTTCCTTGGCCAGTCAACGTACACCACACCACACAATCGTTCAACCAACTAGAACGTGGCCCAAATTGAATAATCAACTTTGAAGCTCCGCCCGGCTCGACTCGAAAGCTCGAAGTCAGACATGCTCGGAAATACTTACCCTTTCCCGGGTGTACTCTGCCAAACCAAGCCAGTCAGGGCAGCATTGCGGGACGGGATCCGAGTGCGCGGCACCGCCGTCGTCGAGCACCCCGCAGCGCCTTGGTTCAATGTGGCTGGGGCCGTTAGGAACAGGAACAACTTCGTGCAAATTTGAAAGTCAAAAGTACACGGCTTCAAGTGGTAACAGGTAAGTATCTCGTTCCCACATGTTCGGGCCCAGCTGATACTCCGCCGTCCCCAAACGGATGGATCCGAGACTACTCAGCCGCGCTACATTAAGTATCTTCTGCACGGCCGCGAACACGCAAATCCACCGGTACGTCCCCTGTTTAGGAGATGAAGGCGCTCCTCAGCCTTCTGCACAGAGGCAATGTGCACAGATTGGCGCAAGTGCGATGCGGTGCTGGCAGTTTGCACGCACCTCAACGAGGTGGTGTACACACACGCTCGTCAACATGGAGACGAGATCATTTGACCAGGTACATGATCCTCAATCTCAGCGCCCAAGCTTGAATTGCTATGACTGATAATTTGTGCGGTCAGCTTGGATCAGGGCTGTCAAGACCTTCATTGGCCGGAGCTGAGAGTATCACCCCCAAAGCGGTCCTGAGCTATATTCTGAAGTTACTTACGGAAATGGACGTAGATCTGCTATTATCCCGAATCGTATAACGACCGAGCACGGACGTATTTTCAATATCAAATACGTGCTTGATTTGGTCGCTAAAGAGATCGCGACTACGGTCCTACTTTGCTACACGGGAGGTATAAATCCGCGATCAGAATACGAGCGTTATAGTTAAAGGATATCCCCTTGCTCCCTCCCGCTCCCAGTCCATCGTCCCCATGTTGCTCCAGTCCCCCATCTCTCAACTCCAGCCTCTGTCCATACCTCATCTGAACATGCCCGAAGTAGCACTCGTATCCGGAGACATGGCATTGGACAATCAGTACTCTTTCTCCAAAAAGGCAATGGGTGTCGCATGGAACTACTATAATCTACCACCCTCACCTCAAGCTTCCGTCTCTTCGAACCCAGACGAATCTTCTCCACTCCGTACAACATTGATCGCACCACCCTTCACACCCGAATCATAATCGTCGGAGGGGGCGAATAACAATCATGCCTGTCAACGAACCAAGCCTTCGACTTTGATAACGTGGACGCACCCCTTCGATACCACGCCAATTGACTTTCCTTGGATAGCGGTACTCAGCTGAAGGAAGGGTGGTGAGAGGATCACCACCAAAGATTTTGTCCCCCCCCCGACGTTACTGACTTGAGTAAGCCGCGAGGCACGTCTGCTTAAGGACCGGGCTGTCGCCTTCCTCAGTCGGCAGCGAAAGAGAGAGGAGTTCGAGGCAATGGAAATGTGATTTCTTCTTCCCTTGCTTTTCGTTTCCATTCGTTGACGGTATTGCCTTCAGCCGTGTCAAGGCACTTGAAGAAGAGAACTCGCGGCTCCAAGCCCTAGCAGAAAGGGGACAGAAACACGACGACCTTCTCTTGAACATGGAACAGCTTCGGTTGCGATTGACAGTAGCCGAGATTTTTTGATTTCCTTGGACGCATACCGACTGAAGAAGGACGAGGTTGTGTGCGCGTTCATGTCTCGGAAAGGACTGTCAAGCCCACGATGCACGGGAACGGGCAGAGGTCTTCGTTGCTCACCTCTTGGCCTGGAGCTGACATCATGCATCGTTCGCCATGTCAAACTACACTTCGCCACCACTGTCGGGACCGATTAATACGCCCCCGATTAGTGGCGTAATCCCTCTCGTGATCTTCGGGAGCAAGGGCAATGGACATTCCAGAATGGACTTGGACACCCATCTTCTGCGCAGCATGATCGGGAGCAAACGTTTGACTATTATCCAGGATTGCTCTTCGAGAGTCTCGGTTGTTTCAGGGTAACGGTCCCATTGGAATGATTCGCTTCCATATCGTTTCGGTCCCGTGTTGATTTCTATAAGCTTTCACAACTATGCCCTAACTAACTACCAATACATTCTGGCATTTTCACCTATTTTATTGCCGGCGCGAGCTGACGAGCAACAGTCAACTTGTACATAGCTTTGCACGAGAACATCCTTGTTACTTGCATTCGTATTAGTCTTGTAGCATAGCAGCTAAACCAACCATCGGTCGCTTAAGTGCAGTTTTATGACGAATACGAGACTTTGACTAGCACTGTGACATAGATTTGTACGATTTAGCGAGCCTTGCGTGGGATAGTATTCATTCATGGCTCCAATGTGACAATTGTCGTACGCCTTTAGTCTCGAGCCGTTATAGGAAATCGGGTAAACACGGGAAGCAAATGTTTCCTATAGCGCGGCAAATTCCGACACCACTAAGCGCTTCCCAGAACGGCTCGAGACTAGTGCGCCTTGTGCCGTGCGTTTTAGGGACTACTTAGGCTAGCCAGTTGCCTCTCGCCGTTGTGCCTCTCTTAAAAAAAAAGCCTCTCAAAAAAAAACAATAGATCACGCCATAATTTATATTAAGGCCCTCCGGGCAGACCTGGACCCACTGGGTGTCCCCACAGGACAAACAATTAAAATATGACGGCCATCTTCCCTTAACCCTCCTGCAGTGCCTATACGTGTCGACAGGATTCAGACGGCTGTATATGACGTACAACGAGGGGATCCGAAGATGCAACCAGTTATTAAAGGAAGATTCAGAGGATGTGGCCAACACGTTCCATCCACAACCTCATTTGTAACGAGGCCCGCCCGGCTGACAACAAGAGAAACGGCTTTCATAGCGTGACGCACGTACGGCGGGGCCTTTCGCTCGCACTCGGGCAGCCCCTTGGTATACAGTAATATGATAAGTAGACTCGGGACATGGCGCAGGTGCGCTGCTACGATATAGTACTCTAATACACTGACATAGCGCACCAGCTAAAATATTAAGGGATCATTCTGGAGAGTTTTGCCCCTTAACAAGTAAGCTCGACCACACAACTTGACTCAATTGTTGAATAAGATCCCGCGCATTGCGAGAAACAGAGTGCGGGTTGAGCAAAGCCAACGTGTGGGGGTCACGGTGTGCGTGAGCGATATAATCTGTAATGGAATGTTGCAGTCAAAAGCCAGGGGAGTCGATTGATTCTTGTTCTGCATTATTACAAATTCCCGTTCGGACAATAATGTCCTCTAAAACAGGTGAGGCCCACCGAATCCCATTCTGCACCTGATAATCAGACAATTCAGAAACAGTCACACTAGGTTGATGTCCAGCACCCTCGATTCGCGTGCGTCGAGTCGGACGAGTATCCAAAACGGAATCGCTATCCGAATGAATACGTTTTCGTTTCCTGAGAGCTTTCATGCTTGCGCTTAATACATTGATTTGAGATAAATCAACGTCTGTCGCTTCTGTCACGCAGGGCAGAAGTTCACCATTGTCTAGTGCCGGGGCAGAGGTCAAATGTACACTCTCGGTTACGATTAAGTGTGCACGATTAAGTGCACTTAGTACCTCCAAAGCTGCACTCCGGGACAAATCGGTGACTGCAAGAGTTGATACATCATCCACGTCATTAATATCGGGAGTGTCCATTCCATCAAAGTTCCCCACCAGCGAAGCTTCCAACGACTCAATATCGAGTTCGCCGTCATTAGAAGAGTTACGTACATCGGCAACAAAGGATGCGAGCGCGACGTCAGAACGTGCCTCCCTCCTGGCATCCTCACACTCAGATTCAACATTCATGTTGTTGATGATCTGCTGAGAGTCAGCGTCGAATGTTACAGCACCAAAAGCAATGGCCCAAACAGAGTCACAGTCTTTCAAATCTGAAATTTGACGCCAAGGCTTGAAAAGCAACAGCATTGCTCTGCACCACTCTTCATATGTTTCTGACTCAGGATCACCTCGACATTGAGGCAAAGATCGCCCGGAGACGACGACGACATACGGTTCTGATCGTAAGCGAACAAGGTGGGTATCGTGTTGAGGATGACTAGGCAAAAACTGACCTCGTGGATTGGCAGGCCGCCCAGAAGCTCTTGAACGACCACTCGAAGACTGCATTGCATTTCTTTCATGTGCAAGATCGGTACGTGCGGTCTCCGTAGCCATCAACATTTTCTCCGCCAGCTGGACGTAACGCCAGAGTGTCATATGCTCGAACGCAGTATTTCTTGGCCGCAACAGATAATCCCGTAGAATGTTATTCTCTTGCACACCACGATCATCGACGTTCATGTAACAGACGTCAAAGGCATCAGCACCATCAACGTCATTAGATTCCATTTTCTTTGCTGTACTGTCCACTGCAATATAATTCAGAGTTGCGAAGGTATACGACTTATAGTGATCACCGCCACCCACGACTCGGAGATAAGACATCACCTGCTGATGCGAGAGTTCTTGTCTCGCCATTAACGCGTTTACCGACTTCACGTTTCAGAATCACGAAGATACGGTTTTCATTTGCAGATGGGTTATCGAGGTCGAAGGTTGAAGTTGAATTTCGTTGCAACGCATACCTTATTGCATCCAGACCAGCATGCACACCAAGGCTGCTCTTTGTAATGTAGTCAGTGATATAGAAAACGAGTGCTTTTGCAGATGGGCCAGAACTGATATACTTAATATCCATGTTACATTGCATGAGAAAGAGAACGACATCGTTATAGTTATTGATTCTGGGATGGAGCCGACGCAACCGTATGGACAAAGTATCCTCGTCAATCATCGTCTCCGCAAGAGTTGACCCGTCAATGCGCATACGACAGTGACGGTCGTCACGTGGTTCTCCATTGCGCAAATGTTTCCAACAGGTTTCCGTGTGTTCATGCCAATTGCAAGCGATTGCAAGATCGGATACGAAACGGGTGTAAGCTAACCGGAATTCCTCGATTGTAAGCTGAGAAATCGAAGGTTGTTGTTGTACTACTAGGTGATGAAAACTCATCGACATACGTTCACCAAGGCAGGAAAGAGGTCTGTTCGGAGGAGGTACGCCCCGGGACTGAGCTGGTTGATGCTCCCCGTGTATATGATGGCCAGTTGAAGGAATTGATGCCGTATGGCAGCTTGCGAACGACTCGGAGCAAGTTAGCACGCTAAAACGAAGTGGACGTCGTCTAAACGCACCTTGTGCCTCGTCGCCTCCGAGAATCTGCGCAATCATGTCCACGAACTCCTGCGAGAGCAATCCTCCGTCAGCAGGCCCAGCGGCGCATATATAGCCAGTAGTAGCAACTCACCCTTGTCGCTCTCTTTGATTTCACCAGCAAAGAGGATCCATGACCTCCCATCCCACAAAGTTCTGACGTTCATTGCCAGCACGCGTCGCAGTACTAGGACTGACACCGTCTCAATCGCTCGCTGTCGGACCGTCGCGTCCTCATCGTTCCTGGCTGCAAATCGAATGCATGTGATGAACAACGAGCTCAGAACCGGCTACTAACAAGATGTGACCACAGTC
>JBBPPA010001292.1:0-12913 GCA_038091735.1 Leccinum pellstonianum
CATGCTGAACTTGGCTTTAGCTTCGCCGCTGACCGAAAGGCACTCCTCACTGCCACGAACAAGTTACGCAATGCGGCTGGTAATGTTTATTACAACGAGAAGTGCACAGGTGCTGTCGTTGGACAGCAGCCCTTCGGCGGAGGACGCGCGAGCGGAACCAACGATAAGGCGGGAAGCATCAGTATTTTCTATCGTTTCGTGTCTGCCAGAAGCATAAAGGAGAACTTCGTGGGGCTGGAGAATTTCCAGTATCCATCCAACATTGTTTGAAAGGCGAAGTCAGCTCGAAGGTGTATTTACTTCGGTCGAGCCTCCGAATTGTAGTAGTACTACCTCCGATACATTTGGGCAATTGGGTGTGGGTAACGGTGTGGCCACGACAGCTTCCAATGATCCACGTTGTCTGACTGTCGATTCTTTTCAAACACTGGCATGACATGGGTCTCGTTCGGTCGGCGGCGGCGAGTTCACTGCGATTACGTCTTCCTCGGCATCCTGCTTTTCGGCGCTCCATCCACCATTGCAATGCCGTCCTGGGGTCTCAAAACCAGAGTGGAAATTCCGCAGATGCTGCTCAAGAAGAGCCAAGCGAAGGCAGTACCAGCAAACTAACGCGACTGGGGAATCAACATCCGAATTGGACAGGGGAAGAATCAGTGCAAGATGCGGTCTTGCGGATGCTGATGGACAAGCACAAACCACTTCGGTCTGGGCACATCCGAACCGCAGACGAGAAGCTGAGGGATTCACCGCCGCAGGTTCGGCAGTCCATTGTCTCCGGCGCGCAGCCTGACGTGGCTGCTCTCCCTCCCACCAGTGCATGTCAAGAGACGCCGGGCACACCGTTGATTCACAGCATCGAGGGTCATAGACCCTGGCATGCGACCTTTAAGGCACCCTCACATGCGACTGCGTCAATAAAGTTGGGCAACTTTGCTACATCCCCTGTCCGCTCATCCGCTCCCGATGACAGCCAAGAAAGTACGATACGGACTGAGAGGGAAGTGGAGAAACGCAAGCAACAAGCTCGCCGGTTGTCACACGCACGCGAGTCCAGCCTGGATTACCGGCTTGGCCTGAGAGGCGGAGGTACCAGAAACGGGCTTACTTCCTTTCAAAAAAACCCTGTCAGCCTGAAGGGATGGCAGAGCCTGGTAGAAGATCGCATAGAGGCATGAAGTCTTTCTCCTATGCATCGAAACATTGACTCATTTCGTAATTCACTGTATAGAAAGCACGGCTCGCTGGTCAATTTGACCAGGTGAAAGGCAAGGGGAAGCCGATTGCGCGGCTGAGCGAGGAGCGCAATCCATTCATTAGCAGGGAGGAGTTTCTGATGAACCGAATAGTGCAACGCAATGGCGCTGCACCCCCATGGGTTGAGGTTCAAATCGGTCAGTCAGACAGATGCTCTACTAAGTCGCTTGCGGGTTGATTGTTGCGCCATAGAGTTGGAAGCTGCAGAGAACGCCTTTCGAGAAACCTTGAAACAGTCGTGGACCAGATCCGCGATTCGGACGTTGACCACAACTCAGTCCGCTCCTTCCTTGCCGTCGACCGCACTTGTTGCATCCCTGCGTGATCGGGAATGGGACGAACGAGAGCGGTCTTACCACAACTCGGCCATCGCTGAACTCAACTCACTCGTTCGTAAATACAATGCAATGGCACCGTATGCGGTCCGTCGACCATATTATGCCCGGAACACCGAGCTCGACAGGGCCTACCAGGACAGTGCGGAAGAAATCCTTCGTGGGATACATGAAAGAAGTCGGGGTCCGCTACGTCCCGAGGAGAAATGTTCCTACGCAGATGATGTTCCGCGACGGGTTGGCGCGCTTCTCCGTTTCTGGAGTCTCGTTCTGCAGTGGCTGCGAACATTGAGGAGGCGGTTCACCAAGGCTGGTTGACAATCTACTACACTGTAAAGTACTCACGTATGACAGATCCCTGATTCAAGCGTATACTTAACATGTAACTTCGTCTTACTGTGATCAACAAGTTGTCTCATGGCTTACTACAGATCCCTTGACAAGTGTAGGCGAATCTGGCTTATTTTTGATGCGCTGCCGTGAGGCAGGGGCAGCTACATTACAGTGGCAACGCGTGTTACAGGAACGTAATCAGGACCGCGCGGCGCTTCGCTTGCGAGCTCGAGCCTATCACAAGTCACTGCAGCGGGAATGCAAATAGGCCAAGTGTTTGCCAAACAACTGCAGCGGCTACCTAGCAGAACAATGGGATGCACAACACGGAGATGCCGAATTTACGTATGGCTGGATGTTCTCTGGCGAGACAACAACAATGGCGGACTGTTTTACCGGTAAACGATTTCCACGGCAATATCTGCCTCGTGCCCGCCTCGCCTTTTGAGGACGGAACTCAACTGTGGGAATCTAATCTATAAAAACCCAACCACCCTGCTTTTTTTCCCCCATTATTTCCACCTTTTTTTATCCCTTACACCTCCTTCCCTTTCCTCCGCTTGTCTTCGTCCAGATGGCTACATACGAGAGAATCGAGGAGTACAAGTCCGTCCCTTACACTAGTGAAATTACTGTTCGTGTTCTTGTTCTCCTCGTTTGTCACGGTCCTGAAGGTTACAACTTACTTTAGCCTGGTGAAATTGTCGCCGTCAACCACGACCGTTACGGTCGCAAGGAAGGTCTTGTTGTCGGCTCTTTTACTGACAGTCTTGTAAGTCGAGATTTCCCCTTCGCAGTTGCGTCGGCTCAACATCGGTATAAAGGGCCGTCAAATTATTGAAGTCCAACTTGAGGCGAACGAAATTTACCAGGCATGGTGAGTTGTATACGTGCCCGTTCCATGGTCCATCTGTTTACCTATGCTCTCTAGGTCCCCCACCGTCACTCGTGTGAGACGCACAGTGTCCTATTCCAGGCCTGCTCCTGTTGTTAAGCAGCGCACTGTCGAGCGTCGAATTTACTGGTGATCGCTTAACGATCGTTATTCCTTCTCGACTGCCTCACTCCTTGGACTGTCCAACATTTTGTATTGCTATGTATTCTTCGCCCTCCAATGGTGCGCTGTTCACGGTCACGATCCTCGAAGCTCCATCAGGGAGTGAAACGCTCTCGCTCGTATAACTCGCCGGCGTCTGTTGGGTTGTCGGTAGCGTGGACTGCTGTGCAGTGCATTGGAAAAGACTTTTCTCACACCTGTAACTTGATCAAAGCCGTTAGATGTGTGTTGATACGGGACCAGTTGTTTTAGTAGTTTTTTTGGCAGCTTCCTGGCGGGAGGAAGTGCAATCTACCTCGTGATCTTTTTGATGTGGGAGCTACTTTTGTTTTCTGGTAAGATGATGTGTGATTAGGAAACATTTGCAGGCAGTGTGCTGTAAAGATAATGTTATTGAAGTTACAGAGGTGCACAATAACAAAAAAAAAAAAGTGTAATAGTAAGCATGATGATATAATTCGGTTTATGCTCGAAAGTCCACTATGGAAGATTGAAGAGACTGAGTGTGTTTATGACGGAGAGTGGGACTGGAGGGGGACTGCGGCAAGGAAGCGGGATGGCTACGGAGATCAGGGACTGACGCCGATAGACTCGACGGATTCAGTGGATCCGTCGAGGCGCTGGTTCCGTTAATCCGCGGATTTCTTGGTTTCAGAGTAACCGACGAATGACTAGCGTTTCCATTCGGGAGTATTGGAGATGCTGCAAATCCATTTCCGTTCGGTAGAACGTCCGTCCTTGAACTTCGTTCCGATGGTGCGAGTGATGCACTCCGCCCTCTCCCCGCGGCTACGCTCCGCACAATTCGAGCACCATACATCGACCTCTCCATCTCACCTCTCGAGGCTAGCGAGGCCGTGGACCCATTGACAACGTCAGATGAGTGGGTCGGCTTGAGGGTCTCCTCTGAGCTTCGTGGTGAGTCGTGAAGTGGATAAATGCCAAGGCGTGACTGTACCACGCGTTCGTAATAGAGCATGAACGCTCCCGAACCTTCTTGTAGTACAGTTTCGATACCGCACTCTTTGACGGAGTCGTCGCTGATGCGTAGCCATCCACGGCCAGGTCGGTACATTGAGTCGACTAGCTCGTCGTCATCTCTGATGCTTCCGTACCGCAAACACTTTTCGCATTGGCATCCCAGAGGGTGAACTAATCGTGGCGGACCAAATCGAGCCGCGCCACAGGATGGAGGACGAGGTTTTCGTCGGAAACAGACATAGTGACCAAAGGAGTGTTGACCATAATGACAAACGATGGCGGTTAGTCGATAAATAGTTTTGGTTGTTGAGTACATGGCCTGGGTGGGTGTGGTGGAGCGGGGTAGGGTAGGTGGTGAAGCAGAGATTGGAACTGACGGGACGGTAGAAAGGCTGCCGGATGTTGTGAATGGAGTGAGGTCTAAGATTTCGGGGAAGATGATGCGTATGGGATTCTTTATCGCAAACTGGCCATAGCTTAGCGAACGGTTGAGGTGGAGCACAAGCACAAGTGGAGGCTGAGCTACTGTCAGACCACACAATGTATCAGATGGGAGGGTAAACATACCCTTGCAATCATTGCCTGCTTCGTGGAGGCTCTGCTCAGCACTTTGTCCAGCTTCACTCCCTTCACGTCCTCTTCCAGTCGGCCATGATCTAATGATGCTCTCAGTTTTACCTCCAGTTTCCTTGCATCCTTTGCTTTGCGTCTTTTCGAAATTGTGGCTTGTGGATCTGAGCTGACAAGTCTTTCTAGACGTTCCGCCTCCAGTGCAAGCCGTTCGTGGGTTGCAATCACCGAACACTTGCGACAAATGCAATCGTTCAGCATTTCAAGCTTGGTGTATTCGGCAAGACAATCTTCGAGTCGGCAGTTTGGCTAGCTTCCGATGAGTACAATATCAGTTTCCCGGAAAGATAACATAACTCACAACGTATCTGGGGACCGCTAGCTGCCAGCTATCAAAGGCAAAGTGCATGACGGCTTCCGTGTATCCACATTCAATGCAGCTCCTCCTGTTAGCCGTCAACCCGTCGAATACAGACATCCCTATATCCCTGCCACCTTCTCCACCAAGCTGCGATAGTCCTCCGAGGCCACGATCTCGCTGACGTTCCCTATTGATGTCGGCAATTTCCTTCTTGATGCACTCGGAAACAAGCTGGAACAACTCTTGGGCATCCTGATGTTCTCGGGAAGAAAAGAGGGAGTTATGCTTTCCGGGAGAATGATTCACTAGAGCCTCAATGATCTCGAGTGGTCGGATTGAATAATACGAAGTCCGAGGGGCATTCAATTCTGACAATGAGGTCATGCTTTCAGCGAGGATGCGTCTTGCCAAAAAAAAGGCTACACGAACCTTGTAGCAACACGAGAAGGGCATCGATAACCGGTGACGCAACATCTAGCAGCACGGCCTTGTCATGAGCGGCGGCTAAGTAAGGTTGTAGGTAGGATAGAGAGGCCATTGCCTGGGACCGATGGTAAGAAATGGGATGCACGGAGAGCACTGGTGATGAATTTGACCTGTATTGTGGAGTTCATAAAGCAGTATGTGCCTGAGATGTTGACAAGGCCGGGATAATGGCCTTCAGAGAATTCTTGTTTAGTGTCTGTCTCAAATTTTTAGCAACCGCTGTTCGAAGGGAGAAGTCTTGG
The DNA here is from genome assembly GCA_038091735.1 of Leccinum pellstonianum. Classification (NCBI taxonomy): domain Eukaryota; kingdom Fungi; phylum Basidiomycota; class Agaricomycetes; order Boletales; family Boletaceae; genus Leccinum; species Leccinum pellstonianum. The sequence continues at coordinate 5,623 of JBBPPA010001292.1, forward strand.
CGGACCTGGTTTGGCATATCCGTTCAGTTCCAGCTGCTCACCGCGAGTGCGAATGTGCTTCTTCCTTAGCTTTTTCGATTCATGCGATGATGTGGCACTTGAGTGGTTGCTTCCCCAATTCCAAGGCAAGAGCGAGCCGAAATTTTCGAGGACCATGAGAGTCCCAGACGAAAATCCTTTGAAGTCGGGTTGTGTAAAGACGAGCGTAATAAGAGGAAGAAGGAGGAGTGCAATTGGTGCAATTTGCGCGAGAACCGGATGTTGGAGAAGGTTTGAAAACCAAGCTCTTAACTCTTCCGGTGTGTTCATGGAGGTATTCGCCTTTCACGCTCTCAACGTCATGAGCACCGTCGGCGGTGACCGGTCGAGCTTGTAGTAGTTTCAGCGAACTCGCTCAATATTGCTGCACAGCGTCATAAATTTTGACATCATACATTTTAATTGTTTTACTTCCTTTAATGGCTACCTAGCGCAATGGTAGCGCGTTTGGCTTCGATTGCCCAACGGTACCAAAAGGTTGCAGGTTCGAGTCCTGCGGTGGTCATCTTTTTTTCGTTTATTTTATTTTTTGTCTGTTTTCATCACGTGACTTGACAGCACTACGCGAACGGGCGCGTCGACTCGGAGGTTTCACCGATCTAGAATCCTCAATTTGAGCCACCATGCTCCTCTCTCAACATTCTTCAAACCCTCTCGAGGTTGGCTCTTCAGATGCACGGAACAGGGCATACCACAGAGAGTATCTGTCTGCCCAGAAAGTAAATGGCGCTCAAAATCTCACATCTGAAGATGGCGGTAGCAGTGTTGATCGTCAAGAGGTGATCGAATACCACAATCACCTTTCTCAGCTCTACAATCGGCCACTGTCCACCATCAAGCCAAGGTCGAACGCGGACGAGCTGCCTCTTATGGTTGATCTCGACGAAAGCAACGACGAACCAAATTCTATGGATTGTCCGCAAGATATGTGTGACCTCGAAGGTTACGAAGATGATGATGAAGACGACGAGGACGACGACGAGGATGCAGATGCACCAGGGGAGACGGACGAGGAAATGACGATACACCTCAAGTCTGTAGAGGAGCGCGAAGAGATTCAACTAGAGATCGCCAGCTTACTGGCAGCAGTACCCCAGCTATCAGACGACTATAGAATATTGGACCGTCTAGGCACGGGGACTTTCTCATCCGTGTACAAGGCCATCGACCTGTGGTACCATGCCAAGTGGGATAATACGCCATGGCACGGTCATCATCCTCCTTCATCATCAGCACACTATCAAACCGTGCCATACACAAAGGGGAGTAAAGTCTTTGTTGCTATCAAACGTATCTACGTGACAAGCAATCCTGAACGTATACGGAATGAAATATCCGTCATGGAAGATTGTCGAGGGACTCGACACACATGTCAGCTGATAACCGCCTTCCGCAATAAAGATCAAGTGGTCGTTATCATGCCCTACAATCGCAATCAAGATTTTCGTGTATGTGTCCGTACCACTCTCCCTTTCCCATCACCTGCAGCCTTTCATAGGATTTTTATATGGACCTTTCAATGGCAGGAATAAAAGCATACTTTCGGTGTATGTTTCGGGCGCTGCGCGATGTTCATTCTCGAGGCGTCATCCATCGCGACGTTAAGCCTGCCAACTTTCTTTTTGACCCTCAGACTGGCATCGGTACCTTATGTGACTTTGGATTGGCCAGTGTATGTATCGCGCAATCTCTGTTATTAATTCATGCTCATCCTAAGGTAACAGCGAATGGACTCGTCTACGCCAATTCATGGAGCATGCCTCCATACCCCGCCTTCGCGAGAATTCCCACATGGCAAGATTAAATCACGAGAGGAGTACGACGTGGAACACCTCAAAAAGATGCAAAGGGAAGCTCGACTTAAAGGTTCGTGGACAAGCGATAAAGTCGGATACCCAGAGAAAGACACTCGGTCAGTTTCAACATGTGAACGTATAGTCTAGCTGATCTCAGTCATCTGCAGGCCCCATTCAAAGGCTAATCGAGCGGGCACGCGAGGATTTCGAGCCCCAGAAGTCCTGCTAAAATGCGGATCGCAAACAGGAGGTAAGGTTCACTTTTGAAGACGAGCCTGCTATCTGACTCTATGCGAAAGCGATTGATGTCTGGGCAGCCGGGACCATCTTACTTTTCTTTTTGACGAGAAAATTTCCTCTGTTTCAATCGAGCGATGACATCGAGGCTCTAATGGAAATCGCCACGATTATTGGTAGGCAGAAGATGGAAAAAACTGCGATCCTGCACAGTTCGTGCGTTTTAATGCTGAGCGTCCTTTCATAATGCTATTTTTTTTAGGTCGCACGTTCGCAACAAACGTACCATCCCTGACCCTCGAGGGTATCAGCTGGCGAGACTTCGTTGAGAAACAAAACCCCGGATTGATGCAGGTGCCGCGTCCTGACCCTCGTTATCATCCATATAATTCGCACGATGTACATGCAACACCTAAGCCTGATGGGGACCGCTCGCCCCCACGTTCTACACCAGCACCTACGATCCCGCCATACCCTACTGGAGAATCGCACAGAGCCGACGTAGAAAATGCGTTTTCGCTCCTCAAACAATTAATGGAATCAGATTCCCATCGGCGAATAACCCCACGAGCCGCATTATATCACCCATTCCTCACGGACCCCTTGGAAATTGAGGACGACGAACTCTTTCCGCATCCTCCCGGAGAAGGGATATGTCAGAAATACCACTTCAAAGACACGGTCACGGAGGAACACTGTGTGCTGCTCGACACGGAGGGACAAGAAAAGGTCCGGAGGCTGGTAGCTGGAGAGGGAATAGCCATCGGGAGTGCACCTTGCGAGTTTCATAGAAGAGAGTTGGAATCGGAAGAGTAACACAAGCGACAAGTTCAATTGCGACGTTTTTCGTGTTACCTTTTGGAACTGGTTCGCTGTATGTGTGGATGGCTATCACGCGAGCGAAGTGCAAAAAGATGACCACCGCAGGACTCGAACCTGCAACCTTTTGGTACCGTTGGGCAGTCGAAGCCAAACGCGCTACCATTGCGCTAGGTAGCCTTGCTTTAGATGGGTCGAGTGCAATCCGAATGGGCCCCCGCACATCCATGATCGGGTGCCGACGGGCCGTCGCAGGATTCCGAAAGTGTGCGTATATCCGAGTCGGTGATCGTCTGGTTCTGAGACTTGAACTTCATGGCACTTAACTGGGTAACCGTCGTCGACACCAGACCCCTCCTTCTTCACGCGGAGTGCATCATCGAGTCGGCAGGTGACGCCAAATGTACCCTTACAATCCCAGCGTCTCCACAGTCCTCCTCTAGGACCCCGGGTAGCGGGCTGAAGAAGCTCGAGGCGATCGGCACAGTGACTCTCACAGATCAACGGGTATGTTCCAACACAGACACACCTTCCCAACCACCTTTTACCAGAGAAACAGTTCATCTGGATCAATTCCGATCCCAAAGCGTCCTTCAAGTCGTTGACGATACCCCTGCCTTCGATTCTCTCAACCAAGTTCGAGCAGCCCATGTTCGGGGCGAACTTTCTTGTGATCGGCGTGAAACCCACTCCTGAGGGTGGTCTGACGGATGGGACCACGCTTGAGATGTGGTTCTTGAATGCGGCGATGTTCAGGTTTGTTAGCATCTTGGAGAAGACGCGAGAGAGAGCGATATTCATGAAGAGGCAGTTGGTGGAGGAGGAGGACAATTTACGTTCGTTGATCTTTCACGTTTGACCGTTGTTCTCTCCGTGTCACTCATGGGCAATAACTTTATAGCCGAGTATACATCGCCTAACGCACCATCAGCGAGTGGATCTACACCCTATCCGGATCTTCCTCCCGGCTATGATGCTTGATGCCTGAGGAGCCTTACCCCGTGATTAGATGTTAGTTGGAGGCCGATAGTTCGTGCCCCGGATCTTTTACGACGGACTCCTGTTTGTATGACCACTGTCGCCGGAAGTAATTTATTCATGTACAGTCGAAGTTGGTGGATGCTATTCATGATTCATGGAAAGAGAAAAAGCGGCAGATATCTGTCGCTCTTAGATTTCGATTTTCACATCTTGTTAAACGGCCATAAAGTTTAAAGGTGTATCTTTTGGAGTGACTCGCGTCTGACTTGCAAACAATGGATATTTCATGGCGATTCCTTCAGGCTAAGCGCGAAAAGGTTTGTATAGATACTAACCTTGATGATAGAGAGATATGAACGTATGAACGGCTAGCAGTATGTCAACGATTGTTATATGTATCTGACCAATAATGATACAACAGTTGGTGAGCGGACGTGTGTGTGTAAACGAGTGAGTAGTAATCAAAGAGCTTGAAAGCTTGAACCCCGGTATACGATCCATGCAAAGGGAAAAATGCACTTAAACAATGGAGGGTTAGATCCCCAGCTAGATATCCCTTCCCTGGCCCTCTCGGCCAAACAATCGAGGTACGCCAGCGTCCTCCCTTGAACTACCAGAAAAGCTATGAGTGTGTGTGGAATCGAGAGTGGTTCCAGCCGCTGCCCAGGACGTCAAACTCGGGATTAAAGAGCTGAATGTCGGAGGGGAAACTCGAGGTGTCTGGGAATTCAAGACATTCAACTTGTCACCACAAACAGGCTGATGAGAATCAGTGGATCTGGAAACGCAGTCAGGCGTTGAAGCTTGTGATGGTGCAAGAAGAAGAATGGGAAGTTCCTGTCATCGTTTGCGACGCGACTTGCTTGAAGTTTTGCACCGTTCGACTTAGTGTTCGTAAGACCGAGGTACGCTCGAACAGACGCCCAGTTGGTTCAACACAAGGTGCGTTCTCATTCCTATCCACCCCTTGATTCATGAACGCAGAGTGGATGGAAGTGTCTGAGAGGCCACGCCGGAGGAGCCTACGTTCCCGTAGTGGGCCAGGAATATCGTCCACCTCTGAATGTTGGATGCTCCGGGTGGAAACAGAAGGTGCATCAAGGACTGCATCCACGTCTCGTGACAGCTGGGAAGGTCTTCGTTTCCTGACCGCAGATCTGCCCATGGTGGCTACGCCGGTCTCTGCAGGTTTGGATGTGAGGAATGTAGATTGGACACGACGCGGCACGCGAGGCAGGACAACCCAGGGGTCTGACGCGTCATCTGGGTGTGGTGCGCCCGCGAAGATGTCCATGATGCTGCGCGTGTTGGTTTGTGTCGATGCTGATGGATTGGGGAGAGTGTGTAAGCTAGGAAGGTGACTACGCGCCCCCTCGTTGTCTGGGTGTGCCGAAAATATGCTGGTCACCGATTTGCCGGCACCAGTCCCAGAAAATTCAACATTGACCGTAGTAGCAGAGGCCGCGAGCGCGGGGCCTAACTTTGGTACCGGACGTGGGACACGAATGTTTCCGAGGCCAGTGCTAGTTGGCCGCGGGGGTATACGCATGGAAGAGGTTAAGAGGTTCGCATCGTATGACGAAGAGCTGAAGATCTTCGAGAATGGAGCCATCCAACTTGCTCCCAAGCCGATACCAGCTATCTTTCTTTCCTTTTCCATTGCCTCTGCTTTCGCCGGATCAAGGACCATCTCGCTGATTCTGACTGCAATGGTTGGCTCCAGTATGATATCGTTCAGAGTGGCACGCATTTGACCCATCTCCTCAAGGACTTCCTTGAATAGCTTGAACAGCCCCCGAAGATCCTTTCGTGTGCACAATGTGGTTATCTTATCGTCTTCGAGCCACATACGATACTGCGTCCGTAGGTGAGAAATGTCCGATAGAATACTGCCAATGGTTGTTCGCGAAAGATATTTGACATCTGCACCACGCAGATGCTGGCGTTTAAGGCGGTTCGTGAGCGTAAGAGCGTCGGCCTGTATCATACGATGAAGGAGGGAGTGCAAGCGTTCCAGAAGGCTTGACAAGGGTGAACCGATACCATCAAGCAGTGATGACGTTTCCGAATGCCCATCGTGAGGAGTTATAGCTGAATGTTCCACGAGCGACACATGGCTAACACCATGCAACCCAAGCCATCTGTCGGTCTGTACGGCTTTTGTTGCCTGATTCGGGCGCAGCAAGCCCTGATCATATTCTGGTTCATTGTCCGTGTCGAAGCTGTGATGGGACTGTGGGTATCGGGGTCGAGGATGAGCGAGACCGTTATACTTGGTTGCCGAAGCCAACAAGGAGTCGACTGGGGAGAGTGGTCTGCGACCAGTTTCGGGAGTCAGTGGTTCCTGGTAACAGGTGTTAGCAAGACTAATATGAAAAAGAATTACTTACATATGCACAGTGGGATCGTGAATCAACGCTGCGTGGACGTCTCGTGGAGCCAATAAACTTGATTGCCATCAGGGAACACATTAAAACAGAATCAAGGCTCTTACCGAGTCCTTAGCAAAGGAAGACGGTCCACTCGAGGCACGGGAGTGTTTCGATGGAGTCTCGACTTGTCGGGCCGGTCAATTTCTGTCACTGGCGAGGTACATGGAAGCACTTTACCTCGTACAGCAATGCTTTGCTCTCCCGCCTCCTGCTGCAACGCCTGGAGATCCTCACGGGACTCCGTCAATAATTTGTGCAGCTCCTGATTGTCCGCTTTCAGCATTTCATTGTCTACCACCAAAGACTCTATGACTTTGATAACTTCCGGATCTTCTTCCGCCACAGACTTGGTGACATGCTGAAAACACGGAAATGAGTGACACGATGTAAAGTAAACCTGAATAAGACCAACGGTAATTTGAAGCCCCTCCAGCTTAGAACGTACATCCTGCAGGAGTGACTCCGAAGACTCGAAACGTTGCAGACGCCTGATCTCCAGGTCGTCTTGCAGGCGACGGACTTCAGTCTGTAATTTGTCTAGATGGGGATGTGAAAGGGCGTTCCTCTTCCTTGCTGGACGTGCTTCACCTGTGCGATCCTTGAGCGCAGCCAAACGCGCCTCTGCGAGTTTCGCCCGCTGAGTTTGGCTGTTACGTTCTTGTCGAATGTCGTCACTTTCCTGGAGGACGGCGGAGAGCTTGGCGTCCAAGCCAACGGTACGCGCCTGATGAGCACTCAATCTCGACACTGTACTGCGCGCCTCTTCCAATTCGTGCAACAAGGTCTTGTTCGACAACTCGATCACCTCGCTGTTCACAAGTGCTTGCGTGAGCCGCTGTGCGAGGTATCTGTCAGGGCGGTCGCACGCGGATCCAAAGCGAACGTGTCAACCTTGTCGAGCGACGCATTCACTTTCAACAGTTCGGCTACTCTTGCATCTCCTTCGGCCTGGTCTGACTCGGTTTCCCCGGATATGCTGTCTTGGGT
>JBBPPA010001293.1:0-12907 GCA_038091735.1 Leccinum pellstonianum
CCGGCCGGATCCCGATTCCCACGCGACCACGGTCCACACCAGCCCACTAGAAGTACTAGTGGAGTTCGTTCTCGACAGACACAGAACTGGCATTCCTTCTTGTACAGACCAGAGCCCGCGATCAGCTTGAGCCATTCTGAGGACGAAGACAACGAGGCCGAACTTTGCAAGTGGATCTTGATCTCACGCGCCACTCTCGCTCGTGCAATCTTGGTACCCAACGCACAAACAGGACCAGTGACTCAGCAACCCAAGTTGCAGCTGGTTTGTTGGTAAGCATCCATAGCAGCCTCAGCAGGTAATTGCGCGGCACGTCCTCCGCTTATGGGGCCTTGTGCATCAATAGTTATAACGGCCCTTTTGACTCCGTTTTCGTCGCATTCGCCGATGCAACAATCGAGACAGTGCGACCCGCCAAATCCGCGCCGGCAGGAACAACCCGCATGACCCACCGTCAAAAAATAGGTGTCTTGATCGACGGCACATCAAACATCGTAAATATTGAACCGATGCGTGCCACGGTTTTCTGTGCCCCGGTATAATCTTGCGAGGATTGAAGATAGTGGTATCAACTCTTTTTCATCACCTTCCATGGCTGGCGCGATTCGTCCTTGGACCTGGGGCCTGGGCATAATATCGCGATGTGTGTATCCAGTCGTTTCTATTGACTAATGCAACGACTTGATTTCAGAAGATTTCTTTGGTTCAAGAAAACAATCCTAGCCCGAGGCAACTGCTTCGAGCCGTGCATTATGAACTTACTTTCAGGAAAGAGTTTTTGCAGCCCCATACCCGTGGGAAAAAAGATCGATGCTAGATACATGATCCCTCATGCGCTCATCTGCTTATCGCGGGCTGTGGGTGTCAAATATCTGCCTCTGTCGGACAATTGAATGTATTACCAACCCACACTTTGGGTGGTGTTAAAAGCTGCATATCCTGCCAGGCGACTTGGTCTAATCCTTTCATCCCCATCGTCTTTCGCTACTATCAACCCAAATAATATCCATACACTGCCATTAAATTTCACGCCATGTCATCTGACCTGCAGTCGGCCGTTCAGCTACAGCTCTTAAACAATGCTATATCCCGTATGGCTCTTTGCGAACGATAATATTTCTCACATTCTTACTGCCATGCAGTTGCTCAGGTGACCGCTGTAGTCTACGATTATAGTGAGCATTGAAGTGCACGTTCAACATATGTTACAATGTAACACTAAACTTTGGGACTTTTTCGTTAACAGTCCTCATGTTCCCCAACGAGGTATACATGATGTTTCCTCCCTTATTGTTTATTCGCTTAATATCAATATCTTCACAGGTTGAGCATATCTGGGTCAGGCAACACATTTTGCAAAGTAATCATCCGTCCACTGATGGAACTGCAGATGAAGTCCTGGACATGGGTATCCATGTCGTATTTTATTGTGTGTAAAATCTTCCGACACCTTGCTCTCCTGAGAGAGTGGCTCATGCACAATACTCTGACTGGTACAGGTCCGTTACGCTGGTATCTATTATGTGATGTGAGTTGCGATCATGCAAGGTAGAATCTACCTTTAATGTGGTTTCAAGGAGAGCATCACTTCGTACGTTCAAAACAATCAGTCAAGGTTTGCTATGATGACCATGTTTATTTCAAGTTGGCACCACGTTCGTGCCTGGACCTGTCAAGGTTAGTTTTTCCTTTCAACGAATGAATATAATGAGAAAATGTTATGGTGATAGACGTACGTGGTTTCATCCGGTTGATTATCCCTGTTCACAATCGGATAGGTGTAAGCATACGTCCTCGATGATGCTTGATCAGGGAATCCTATATATACCTCCAAAGGTGCTGGTTTCGGTTACTCGGGCTCTTGGGCATTTGCAGCATTCATTTGTGCCTCCTCATGTGAGTTAGTTATTGTATTATTTCATTGAGATATCTTGACTTTGATCAGTCTTAATGGTTCTGCGCGTTTATGCAATGTGGAATCGCTCAAGAGTGATCTTTATTATCCTTATGCTTTGCTACACGGCTGGCGTAATTTTAGCACTCATCCAGGCAGCTATCTTTCAAAATCCGCGAATCGATGCCACCGGTATGACTCTGCTCAGTTGGAATAATGAGTACACATGTGAACTTTACTCCCTTCTGTCTTTCATTTGTAGATGGAACCAGCCAAGTGCTCAATTCCTCGGTCTGCACTGAGGTGGCTGCTGTAATGGTCCGTTACGGGAAATATATGGACATCTTCGCAATGTTCTTCGACACCCTATTATTGATCCTTGCTCTCATTCCGTTGACGAAGCAATCGATCGCAATGTACAAGGCGACGGGTCGTTGTGAGCCCAACCAATATATGTCCTTGATCGTCAAGGATGGTGTTGTTTATCTCTTTGTGTACGTTGTTCATCATATCTTTGTTACTAGTGGTCCTTGCGCGCGCGTAATCTAGGATGCAGCATCGCTGACCATGTTTTGCTCAACGACAACAGGAATATGCTCAACAATATCTCCATCACCATAGCAGAGACGAATGGCGACGTGCTTCCCCCTCTCTGGAATATCATCCTCGAGCTCTTTTACCTCATCACCATGTTCACTATCATGCCCCGATTTATAATCAGCATGCGCGAGCTTTACGACAAGGACAGCCGTGGTCGGTTGGAAGGGATCGATAGTGCTTTTGGGATCTCTTCGCATTCTGGGAACATTGCTGGACAAGATACCTTTGTTTCTGGGATCGCGTTCGCGGATGGGAGTAGCCATCCGGGAAAGGAGGGTGGGGAGGAAATCCAGCTTGAGGTTACTGGAGGAAATGATGTGTAGTACAAGTTGTCCTGCCTGATTGGTCGTCAGGGGAAGGAATGGCGAGACATGATGCTTTCTTGTGATCAGTATTTATAGTTTGGTTTGTTCGTACACTGAGGATGTTGGATCTTTGCAGTGTGATACTATCATTTAACAGGTCTTCCTGTTTGCGCGGATCAGCGGGTAAAACAGAATGCGGCTGATAACTAGTATCGTTCCTAAACATCAAGTCTTTACTGAAGACGCATCAAGGTCGTGATTGGAATATGATTATATTGAATACTGAAGGAGTTCTGACAAGACCGTAGTGCTGAGTACTCAATGCTGTCGTACAGTACCAATGATATCTTTCCTACCTTCTCCTTCTCCTCCTGTCACGCGTCTTATCCTGTCAATTTCCCGGCTCCAACATATCCGCCTCCGATGCAGGCCCAAGTGGGGTTCCCGCAGGACCACGCCGGTCCACACCGACCCACTGGCAGAAGTAGAGTTCGTTCTGGACATGGACACAGAACTCGCATTCCCCCTTGAATACCAGAACCCGCGATCAGCCTGAGCCCTTCTGAGTACGAAGACAACGAGGCCGATGATCGTGTTCCCAGTTACCGCTGGCATTCGGGGGGATGGTCGTCAAGTACGCGTGTCGGTTGGAGTGTGACTGGCGTCGGAAGCGGGGAACTGACTCGGGAATTAGGCCTCTCTTGTGACTGAGTTCAGATCACCGCGCGAGCATGGCACATATGCGGGCACAAGTGAACGAGGGAACGACGTCGCGCACGAAGCCGTCCGACGGAAAACAACTACGCGATCTTCTGGAGGATCAGTACGAAACGAGTCCAATATAATACGGGGTGACTCGCGCTTCCTCCGAGATTTTGGTGCTGCTTTACTCCCCTCTCGTGCGTCTGTCTATCATCTCGGAGGACTTGATGGTCAAACTGAGAGCTGAGCGGACAAGTTTCTTGGACAAGGAGGGATTAGACTGTACGCTGCGTCGAGTGGGAAGAACTAAATTGAATCTCCGCCTCTTCTCTCCTCTGTGGTCGAATCCAACAATATTGTTCGTATCGTCGAAGTTGGCCCGCGTGATGGTCTCCGGAACGAATCACAAGCGATCAAAGCAGAGCAGAGCTCATAAACAAACTTGGCCAGGCAGGACTGCAGAACATCGAAGCAGGTAGCTTCGTCAGTCCCAAATGCCAGTGGGTACCTCAGGTCTTGCCCCTTTTGCCCTTGATCCTGTCCCCGAGCTGACCGCACACAGATGGCCGGGACAGCCGAAGTCCTGTCTATAATAGACACCATCCTAAACACCGAACTCTTTGTACTGCTCCCAAATGGAAAAGGTCTCGAAGAAGTCTTCCGAATTCTCTCTCCCGACTCCTCCGCGAAACCTCCACTGCCGATTACAGAAGTAGCGATATTCACCGCCGCGACGAACGCTTTCTCGCGAGCAAATACATACGAATGCCACAGTGGCGGAATCTTTGGCTCGCCTCGAACCCGTGACCCGCGCGGCCCGCGACAAAGGGTTACAAGTACGCAGATATGTTTCGGTCGTCATTACATGTCCATACTCTGGACGCATGGACTCAGGGAGCTGCCCTAGATGGGTTGTTACGAGGTCAGCCTGGGGGACACGACGGACACGGGAACCCCTGCCAGCGTGTGTGCAGTGCTGGAGGAGGAGTCAGGACTGCAAAGAATTCCATCCAAGGAAACTTGCAGAACACGTGAGTGTTTTTGCCATAAACTACGCGCAGCTTGACTGATGTTGTCTCGAACAGTTTCACGACACAAACGGCACGGCACTCGCAAACATACTCACTGCGCTCGATTTAGAATTGCGCTCCTTCGATGCCTCGGTCGGCGGACTCGGTGGTTGTGCTTATTCCCCTGGACCGACAGATCGCCGCGCGAGCATGGGTGCGCGTGTGGGCGTGGGCAAGTGAGTCAGGGAACGACGTCGCGCACGAACCTGTCTAACGGAAAATAATACCGTGCGAACTGAAGATCAATACGGAATGCCGCACCGCGAGTCCAGGTGACTCACGGTTCTCCATTTCGTGCTTCCGCTTCTCCCCATACCTAAGAACCGGACCGATCCCACTTGCTTGACCAGCTTCTCTGTACCGGTAACTTGCGAAGATTGAAAGGCAGTCGTATCAGCTCTTTTTCATCACCTTCCGTGGCTGACGCGACAGCTTCGTCCTCGGACCTGGGCATATCGCGATATGTGTATCCAGTCGTTTCTATTGACTGACGCAACGACGTGATTTCAGAAGATTCCTTATGTCCAAGAAAACCACCCTAGCCCAAGGCAACTGCTTCGAGCCGTGCATTATGAACTTACTTTTTGCAGCCCCACACCGTTGGGAAACGAAGATCGATGCTAGATGCCTGATCATCATGCGCCGCCTTGGTGTGCCTGCATCTGCTTATCGCGGACTATGGGTGACAACTTCTTGATGGAAGTATTTCTGCCTCTCTGCGCTGTGTCGGAAAATTGAATGTATTACTGACCCACGCTTTGGGTGGTGATAAAGGCTGCACATCCTGCCATTCATCCCCATCGTCTTTCGCCACTGACCCACAGACTATCCAGATACTGCCATCAAATCTCACGCCATGTCATCTGACCTACAGTCGGCAGTCGTTCAGCTACAGCTCTTGAACGATTATGTATCCCGTATGGCTCTTTGCGAACCATGTTATTGCTCGTCAATTTAACATCATTACTGCCATGCAGTTGCAACTGTGACCGTCGTGGTCTATGATTATAGTGAGCATTAAAGTGCACGCTCAACATATGTATCTCTAAACTTTGGGACTGCTTTGTTAACAGCAGTCCTCGTGTTTCCCAGCGAAGTATACATGGTGTTTCCTCCCTTACTGTTTATTCGCTTAATATCTTTATAGGTTGAGCATATCTGGGTCAGGCAACACATATTTCAAAGCAATCATCCGTCCACTGATGGAACTGCAGAACAAGTCCTGGACATGGGTATCCGTGTTGTATCTGATTGTGTGTAATATCGATATCTTTCGACATCTTGCTCTCAGAGTGGCTCATGTACAATACTTTGACTCGCATAGGTCCGTTAACATTGGTATCTATTATGTAGTGTGAGTCCTGATCATGGAAAGTCGAATTGTTTCTGCGAGTGTAAGTATGATTACTTAAGCAAATGTGTTGTTTCTGAGATCTGATTGGGTACTTGGTCTCCATCTGACGAAATGCCGAAACTTTTCGTCTCATAACGCGTCACACACGCTGACGACGAATGAATTTAAACTTCCGGCAGACCTTGTCACGCGTCACACGGCCTGACGAATCGACCAGGCTAGTACAATATTCTCTGGCTCGTCGTCATCGTCGCCATCGTTGTCCCAATCATCATGCATCATGCACGGTCTTGGCCTTGGCCGCATCTGCTTCAGATTCTGGGTCCGACGTCGACACAGCCCATTCACTCTTCTACAAACCCCGCAGGAGCACTGGCAAGTGAAACGTTGCCGAGACGATTCCTCATGTGACTCTAAGCAATTGGGTACTTCTGGTGTAAACTCAAGACTGCAACCTTGCCAGTGGGTCTTAATCTCTCGCTTGTGCCATCTTGGTACCCAGCGTACAAACAGAATCACTCAGCAACCCAAATTGCAGCTGGTTTGGGATACGTTGGCAAGCATCCATAGCAGCCTCAGCAGGTGGTTGTGCGGCGCGTCCTCCGCTTCTGGAGCCTTGTGCATTAATAGTTATAACGGCCCCATTTGCCTCCTTCCGTTGCATTCCATGCGACAGTGCGAGCCGCCAAATCCCCACCAGCAGGAACAGCCTGCATCACCCACCATAAAAAAACTGGTGTCTTGATCACATCAAACCTGGTCGATGTTGGACCAATCCCACTTGCTTGCCCAGCTTCTCTGTACCTGGTACTATCTTGCGATGATTGAAAGGCAGTGGTATCAGCTCTTTTTCATTACCTTCCATGGCTGGCGCAATCGCTTCGTCCTCTGACCTAGGCATATCGCGATATGTGTATCTAGTCAATTTCATTGACTGAAGCAACGACGTGATTTCGGAAGATATCTTTCGTTCAAGAAAACAATCCTAGCCCCAAGGCAACTGCATCGAGCTTTGCATTGCGAGCTTACTTGTAGGAAATCGAGTATATGCAGCCCCATACCATTGGGAAACGAAGATCGATGGTAGATGCATGATCATCACGCGCCGCCTTGGTGTACCTCTTCTGCTGATCGCGGCTGTGGGTGACAACTTCTTTACGGTGGTATTTCTTCCTCTCTGCGCTGTGTCGGAAAATTGAATGTATTACCGACGTACGCTTCGGGTGGTTATAAAAGCTGCACATCCTGCCAGGTGACCCGGTCTAACCCTTTCACCCTCATCGTCTTTCGCTATTAACCCGAATACTATCCACACACTGCCATCAACTTTCACGCCATGTCGTCTGACCTACAGTCGGCCATTCAGCTACAGCTCTTAAACGATTATGTATCCCGTATGACTCTTTGCAAACCGTATCATTGCTCATTAATTTAACATCATTACTTCCATGCAGTTGCAATGGTGACCGTCGTGGTCTATGATTATAGTGAGCATTAAAGTGCACACGCATGTGTAACACTAAACTTTGGGACTGTTTCGTTAACAGTACTCAGGTTTCCCAGCGAGGTATACATGGTGTTTCCTCCCTTACTGTTTATTCGCTTAATATCTTCACAGGTCGAGCATATATGGGTCAGGCAACACGTATTTCAAAGTAATCATCCGTCCACTGATGGAACTGTAGAACAAGCCCTGGACATGGGTATCCGTGTTGTATCTTATTGTGTGTAAATCTTCCGACACCTTGCTCTCAGAGTGGCTAATGCATAATACTCTGACTTGCACAGGTCCGTTACGCTGGTATCTATTATGTAACGTGAGTTGCGATCATGCAAAGTACAGTATACCTTTAACGTGGTTTCAAGGAGGAAATCACTCTGTACGTTCAAAACAATTAGTCAAGGCTCACTATTAAGACTATGTTTATTTCAAGTTGGCACGACGTTCGTGCCTGGACCTGTCAAGGTTAGTTTTTCCTTTCAATGAATGAATCTAATGAAGAATATGAATATGGTATGGTGATAGACGTACGTGGTTTCATTCCGTTGATTATCCCTGTTCATAATCGGTTAGGTGTAAGCATTATTAACCTACATCCTCGATGATGCTTGACCGAGATATCCTATCTATACCTCCAAAGGTGCTGGTTTCGGTTACTCGGGCGATTGGGCATTTGCAATATTCATTTGTGCCTCCTCGTGTGAGTTAGTTATAATATTATTTCATTGAGATTTTGATATTGACTTTGATCAGTGTTAATGGTTCTGCGCGTTTATGCAATGTGGAGTCGCTCAAAAGTCATCCTTACTATCCTTCTGCTTTGCTATACGGTTAAGGTGGTTGAAGAATTCGTCGAGGCAGCTATCTTTGACAATCCGCAAATCGATGCCACAGGTATGACTCCGCTCAGTCGGAATAATGGGTACACATGTGAACTTTACCCCCTTCTGTCTTTCATTTGTAGTTGCAACCAGCCAAGTGCTCGATTCCTCGGTCTGCACTGAAGTGGTTCTTGTAATGGTCCGTTACGGGAAATATATGGTCACCTTTTCAATACTCTTCAACACCCTATTATTGATCCTTGCTCTCATTCCGTTGGTGAAGGAATCAATCGCAATGTACAAGGCGACGGGGCGTTGGGACCCCAACCGATATATGTCCTTGATCGTCAAGGAGGGTGTTGCTTATTTCTTTGTGTAAGTCGTTCGTCATATCTTTGCTACTAATGGTCCTTGCGTGCGCGTAATCTAGGATGCGGCATCACTGATCAAATTTTGTGCAATGATACAGGAACTTTCTCAACAATATCGCCACCGCGATAACAGACGCGAATGGCGATGTATTGCCCCCTTTCTGGGATCTCGTCCTCGAAATCTTTTACCTCATCACCATGTTCCCTATCATGCCCCGATTTGTGATCTGCATGCGTGGAATTTACGACAAGGACAGCCGTGGTCGGTTGGAAGGTATCGATAGTACTTTTGGGATCTCTTCGTCTGGGAACGTTGCTGGACGGGATCACTCTGTTTCTGCGATCGCGTTCGCGGGTGTGAGTAGCCATCCGGTCGAGGAGGGAGGGGGGGAAATCCAGCTGGAGGTTAGAGAAAATGATGCATAGGATGTGGGGAAGGAACAGCATGATGTCTTCTTGTGATGTTGAATATGGTATTTATAGTTTGGTTCGTTCCTAAGTACCCTCAGGGTGCTGGATCTTTCAAGTTGCAGTGCGATGTGCTTCGTGTTTGCGCGGATCAGCGGGTAAAATCGAATGCGGCTTCGTTCCTACATATCAAATCTTTAGTTAAGGCGCATCAAGGTCATATTGGAATGTTGAATACTGAAGGAGTTCTGACAAGACCGTAGTGCTGAGTACTCAACGATGTTGTACAGCACAAATGATCTCTTTCCTACCTTCTCCTTCTCCTCCTGTCGCGGGCCTTATCCTGTCCGTTTTCCGGCTCCATCATATCCGTCTCCGATGCAAGCCCAAGTGGTTTCCGGTTCCCGCACGACCACGCCGGTCCACACCGACCCACTGGAAGTAGTAGAGTTCGTTCTGGACATGGACACAGAACTCGCATTCCCCCTTGAATACCAGAACCCGCGATCAGCCTGAGCCCTTCTGAGGACGAAGACAACGAGGCCGATGATCGTGTTCCCAGTTTACATCTATATTATTCTTAGGTGGATATAATTTACCATATCGCTGGCATTCGGGGGGATAGTCGTCAAGTACGCAGTGTCGGTTGGAGTGCGGCAGGCGTCGGAGGCGGGGAACTCGGCCTCGTGCTCGCAGGTACAACGATGAGCTCGAGAATCTGTTCTGTGTTGTTACTGAGTTCAAATCATCGCGCGAGCATGGCACATGGGGGGACAAGTGAGACAGGGAACGACGTCGCGCACGAAGCCGTCCGACGGAAAACAACGATGCGAACTGGAAGATCAGCACAAAACGAGTCCAGATGATAGGACGGGGTGACTCGATCTTCCTCCCAGATATTGGTGCTGTCTTTCTCCCCCTTCCGTGCTTCTGTCTATCATTTCGGAGGACTTTGAGGTCAAACTGAGAGCTGAGCGCTGAGCGCTGAGGGGACAAGTTTTTTTGGAGAACTAAATTGAATCTCCGACTCGTCTAACGCTGTGGTCGAATCCAACTTTGTTCGCAGTTGATGGTTTCCAGAACGAATCACGACCGATCAAAGCAGAGCTGATAAACGGACTTGGCCAGGCAGAACTGCAGAACATCGAAGCAAGCAGCTTCGTCAGTCCCAAGTGGGTATTGCCTCTGGTGTGTCCCATTTGCCCTTGATCCTGTCCCCGAGCTGACCACACACAGATGGCCGGGACAGCTGAAGTCCTGTATCCGATCGACCCCCCATCCCAAACGCTGAACTCTCTGAATCCCAGCCCTGTCAGTTGTTTTCCTCTTCCTTTATCGATGTCATCCGCACTTCGTGTATCCGCGTCACTCATCTAGTACACGCTAGTATGATTCTCTGTTTATCCACAAAGCTGCAAAACAGAGAGAAATTGATACAATGAAAGTGCAAGGTTAGTAAGAGTGCAGTCACCGTCTCGTGGAGCTTTGCAATCGTCGAATAGGACACTTTGACCGGGAGGAATTCCGGCAGGAACCGTCGTTGACAATCAGACACACGAAGTGCGAACGCTGGAACATTGATATACATACTTGATAGGGCTATATTGGTACCGAGATCCAAGTGCCTAGGTGCGAACTGGAAAATCCACACAAGATGCACCACGAGTCCAGGTGACTCACACATCCTTGATCTTGTTGCTGTCTTCCTCTCCCTTTCACGCTTCCGCTTCTCCCATCTCGAAGAACCGGAACGGTATCATCGTCGTTCCAATCATCACGCACGGCCTTAGCCTTGGCCATCTGCTTCAGATACTGGGTCCGACGTCGACACAGCCCGTGCACTCTTCTGCAAACCCCGCAGGAGCAAATGAAACGGCGACGTGCTCATCCGAATCGACGAGACGATGCGCGTGACTCTAAGCGATTTGGTATCTCTGCCAGTGCAAATCAAGACTGCAACCTTGCCAGTGGATCTTGATCTCACGCGCCACTCTTGCTCGTACCATCGGGCTACCCAACGCACAAACAGAACCACTCAGCAACCCAAGTTGCAGCTGGTTTGTTGGCAAGCATCCATAGCAGCCTCAACAGGTAGTTGCGCGACATGTCCTCTACTTCTGGGGCATTGTGCGTCAATAGTTACAACGGCCCTTTTGACTCCTTTTTCGTTGCATTCAATACAACAATGGAGGCAGTGCGACCCGCCAAATCCCCGCCGGCAGGAACAACCCGCATGACCCACTGTTAAAAATAGGTGTCTTGATCAACGGCGCATCAAACATCGTCAATGTTAAACCGATGCGTGCCAACGTTCTCTGTGCCCTGGTATGATCTTGCGAGGATTGAAGATAGTGTTATCAGCTCTTTTTCATCACCTTCCACGGCTGGCGCGATTCGTCCTTGGACCTGGGACCTGGGCATATCGCGATGTGTGTATCCAGTCGTTTGACTCGTTTATATTGACTGATGCAACGTCGTGGTTTCAGAAGATTTCTTTGGTTTAAGAAAAAAACCCTAGCCAAAGGTAACTGCTTCGTGCCATGCATTATGAACTTACTTCCAGGAAAGAGTCTTTGCAGCCGCATAATACCCATGGGGAAAAAAAAGATTGATGCTAGATAGTATACAGCATCATGCGCCGCCATGATTTGCCTCATCTGCTTATCGCGGGCTGTGGGTGACAATTTCTTGACGGCGGTATCTCTGCCTCTGTGTGCTGCGTCGGATAATTGAATGTATTACCGACCCACGTTTTGGGTGGTAATAAAAGCTGCACATCATGCCAGGTGACTCGGTCTAATCCCCATCGTCTTTCGCTATCAACCCAAATACTATCCATACACTGCCGTTGATTTCACGCCATGTCATCTGACCTTCAGTCGGCCGTTCAGCTACAGCTCTTGAACGATTATGTATCCCGTATGGCTCTTTGCGAACCATATTATTGCTCGTTGATTCAATATCATTACTGCCATACAGTTGCACAGTTGACCGTCGTGGTCTATGATTATAGTGAGCATCAAAGTGTACACTCAACATATGTAACGCTAAACTTTGGGACTGTTTCGTCAACAGTCCTCATGTTTCCCAAAGAGGTATGCATGGTGTTTCCTCCCTTACTGATTATTCGTCTGATATCTTCACAGGTCGAGCACATCTGGGTCAGGAAACACATATTGCAAAGCAGTCATCCGTCCACTGATGGAACTGCAGAACAAGTCCTGGACATGGGTATCCGTGTTGTATCTGATTGTGTGTAATATCCATATCTTTCGATATCTTGCTCTCAGAGTGGCTCATGCACAATACTCTGACTCGCACAGGTCCGTTACGTTGGGATCTATTATGCAATGTGAGTCGCGATCATGAAGAATAAAATCTACCTTTAACGTTGTTTCAAGGACAGATTCACTTCGTACGTTCAAGGAAATTAGCCAAGGCTGGCTATGATGACCATGTTTATTTCAAGTTGGTAGCACGTTCGTGCCTGGACCTGTAAAGGTTGGTTTTTCCTTTCAATGAATGATTTTAATGAGAATGTTGTTGCGGTGATAGACGTACGTGTTTTCATTCCGTTGATTATCCCTGTTCACAATCATTCAGGTGTAAGCATTGTTAATCTACATCCTCGATGATGCTTGACCGGGATATCCTATCTATACCTCAAAAGGTGCTGGTGTCTATTACTCGGGTGATTGGGCAGTTGCAGCATTCATTTGTGCATCTACATGTGAGTTGTATGGTTATTGTATTGTTTCATTGAGATATTTTGACTTTGATCAGTGTTAATGGTTCTGCGTGTTCATGCAATGTGGAATCGCTCAAAAGTCATCCTTACTATCCTTCTGCTTTGCTTCGCGGTTAGGGTGGTTGAAGAACTC
>JBBPPA010001294.1:0-12900 GCA_038091735.1 Leccinum pellstonianum
GTTTACGGACATTGGATTATATGACCCCCCACCTACTATAGCAAAAAAAACTCAGACGACCCATATAACGGGTTATAGTCTCATATCCATTTTATGCAATTTTTGTGATGCACATCCGCCTTGCAGTGCTCGTCCGAGCCCGTTTCAGCACACCCACCCACCACACCCTGCCTCCATTTCCCATTCCGGCTCCTCGCAGCTCACTCCCCTGGGGTCCGGAGCGCGTGACCCCGACTCGGGTGCACGCACCTGCGAGGTGTTCCCACCCACCTCGCAGCTCCATACCCGGCAACTCGGGCTCCCGTCCGGCAAGTGCCGGCTGACAAATCTATCTCAAATAGAACGATCAAACGAGCGCGTCGATTGGCTCAGCACTCGTCGCAGTTTCTATTTCATCCGCGACTCCATTCTATCCTCAAGCGACATATCAAAAAGGAACTCCACCGCCTCAGTCAGTTTGCTGTGCTGACGGCGATGTCAAGGGATGGAGGGTATCAGTTGGATTCATACTCGACTAGATTTGTTTCTGAAATGCGTGAATATACGAGTGAACAGTTGGAGGACGAGGAGGAGGACGAAGCGCTGGGTGGAACATTGCCCGCGGACGGTCTAGACCCATCCGGTGTGACTGGCAAAGTCCGGACCAACTTCAGACCTCCACCACATTGACATCGATTTGTACCGTATCGCGCGAAGTACACACCGAGGCTTTCTGGTACGATTCTGTCTCTTATCCGCCGTTCCATCTGACGCCAACCTAGCTGTCCGCTCACTATCAACACCTGTACAGACATGCTTTCGGCTTTCTTTTCTCTGGCGTGTTTCTCGGGCACAAGCTCAATATCCCAGCGCTGTTGTACATCTTTCACCGACTCAGTCTTGTTCGCCCAATACTTCCTCAAGTCCTCACTCATCATCATAGTGTCGCAATGGTAATATCCACAAGTGCAGATCGAACACACTAGCCTCAGGACGTTTGGTCTGGTTCCATTCAAGAAAACATTCATCCGGGTCGGCTTTGGAAAGATACTTTGCAAACACCTTTAACGGTGGGCGTATCTAAATCGGTTTGGGCGCGGTGCGTACCCTGACTTGATTATCAGATTCATAGATCTTTATCCTGTCTTGATGCATGCCTGCATGTTGCAGACGGCTTTGAAAGTGGATGGGACCGCGCAAGAGCAGACACGAACGAATTCGGGAGGTACTGTTTTCCTCGTTCGTACGGTGCCGTGCAATGTGTGACGTAGCGTCTCGAGGTGGTGCTGCCCCCTCTACCACGTCCTCCGCCTGACGTTTATGCCTGCAGGGCCCTCAGTCCTCGGCTCCATCCACACAGCATGCTGTCCTCCAAATCGCTTCAGGTGCTCCGCACGAGCGACCCGCGAAGCCACGCAACCCGAACCGCAAGCACCTGACATAAACGTGGCAAGTCGATGGCTGAGTGACGTGCCCGTGGTTGTGGAGGAATTGGTCGCCACTGAGTGGGCGGGGTATGGCAGGAGGTCTTCTTTTGCCAAAGGTTTGATAGAAACCTTGGTGGATGGACGAGAGAGGATGTGATTGATATGATACTATTACAGATAGAAATTGGACTGATCAAAATTACATCGCGATCGTCGAGCATGCACCCATCTCCGGAAGGACACATTTACCTTTCCGAAAGGTACACGTCTGGCTGTGTCAGTTATGGAGTGCATATGATATATGTTTGAGACTCATCCCTTTCATGTATGAATTACTATTCCAAACGAACGAGATATCAGGATATCATAGTTCACAGAACTCATACGCGTGATCATAACGCAACAGTCTTATTCGCCGCATTCGACCTCCCGATCCAAGTGGCCAAACTGGACCATGGACCGGGCACCACTACAGTAACGCATACGGGGACTGTCGGTCTCCGAGCCTAGGGAACGCGTTCCTACTTTCCAACACGATCATCTTCTTCTCGTGCGATATATCCCCTCATATATCCCTTGTAGGTCATGTTTGCGACGAAGCACTCAGCTTTGTCCATCGAAACGTCGGTTCCGGAGGTGTGCAGCGAAGAGTGGAACATAGTTACGGGGATCCGCGTACTTTTGTCACTTGCGACCCATCTGCGACCCAAGTTTCAGCATTGCGGATATAGAAAGAAAGACAGAAAAAGGAACGATGCGTGGAAAGACGTACATGTGTCTGAACAATCCCCGGATGCACAGCTCGCGCGCTTTTTCTATCGTGATCCACAGATTCAGCTCAACAAGCCGCCGCTCCCTACGATCGAGAGCGCTGCGTCGTATGTAGTGATATCACCGGTGTTCATGGTGGCTTGAATGGCAAGAACAGTTCATCCGAGACAGGGAACCGATCGAGCAGTATCATCCTGGATGGGAGGTGACCGCGCAAGATGCGTAACGGGATCAAGCAGGTCAAGATTCGTCTGCAAAGCGCATCTCAGCGTTTTCCAAGCACGAGAAGATGGTAGTGGGTTAACTACTCTTGATTTCTGTGCGCCTGTATATGTCAACTATAGAATGCAAGCTTGAGTTCCTGTTCTGCCTGTGGCGAAAGGTGAGCGGGCGCTGTAGGACAGATTTGAAAGATGTTACCTTTGCGTAGTCTTCGTTCAAGAAGCTTAGCATTCCGAGATAGTATCGGTACGTGACCTGCAGTCAATAGTCGACCTTTAGCAACTTGAGGTGGGCCGGCATCACCAAGATGCGACACACTCGATGTGAGCGGGTGTAGGCGTTCAGAGGAGGTATATCCGGGTTCGCGTCCAGCGCTCGCAGGATGTTTTTGACAAGGATATCCGTTTGACCTGGTTTCGAATTACATACTGGATGGATGTGCGATAGTATGATAGAAACGTACCACGGAAATAGCACTTCATGACGAGACCGACAACATAATAGATCCCCCATTTCCGAGATTGGACCGTCGGTGATGTTCTAGAGAGATTGAGCAAATGAGACCTGCGACATGTCCATCGAGACACACCGATCTGTCATAAAATTGCTGAATGCCTTCGCCACTGCTCCCGCTGCGCTCTCCATGCATTCACTGCTCTGGCTGTTGCATTTTGCATGACGAAAACTACAGGAGCGGAATCCATATGAAACTCGGGCGCAACGAAAGATGAGGAGTGTATGACATTCTGGTCCTTCGTGGCGCGGATCTGCGGAGACATTGACCTAGACGAGGAATGACCCATAAAGTCGGAGGGTGGTGGTGCGTGGAAATGGGTCGAAGAGTGTCCCAGGGTACGTCCATTTCAGTAGGCTGTTCTTCCTCAAGAAGCGTCGATTAGAAAGGAGAGAACACAGCAAAGTACTGTGCTGAAGCTAAATTTGACGTCCACAAGCTGACAAATAAACGCCCGGCAGTATTCAAATTTCAAACGTCGACCAACCCGAGGAGATTCCCCTTCACCCCCTCCGTCGGTTGTTTCCTAGCCCGACACCTTCGCAATGAAGTACAGGTGTGGCATGTTCAGGCTCTTTGTATTCACACTGACCCACGACAGCTCAGCACTCAAGTTTAATGCCGTCGCAGACTGGTGGGACGGACGAGTACATCGCGTGCGTCGCGGTTTCCGTTTCATCCGCATGTTCCCGACTACATTCTAGCTATGACGTCCTCAAGCGACACATCTACCAGCTCGAAAAGGAACATCACCGCCTCAGTCACTCATGTCGACCTCGAGGCCAACCAGCGCACAGCCCGACCTTTCCCCAATAGACGCCGTCTTTGTACCGCTACTCGATCAGGAACTCAAGAAGATATCGATTTTTTACGAGGAAAAGGAAAAGGAGCTCTTTGACGAACTGCAGGCGCTCGGGGACCTCGTCACTGAGCAGGACACAGCTGGCCTCGAGGCCGGAGAGCACTATGGGGATGACGAAGCCGATGATGGTGAAGACGAAGACGAGCATACAATCGCTGAACACGTTCGTTTCGAGGACCAAGCTTCCCTGAAACGACGTCGGAAAAAGCCCAGTTCCGTTAGTTACCGGCCACGCAGTGGGTCAACTGGTGCTCAGCTTGCGCCGGTCGATGCTCGGAATACTTCCATCACTAAAGACGGTCTCAGCCTTGACCTCCATCCATCTTCTCGACCGCGTGCTGACAGTACCAGCAAGTTGCCGATGGGGCGTATGGCAGGAAGGTTCATGAACATGAGGGATAGCATTGCATCTCTACCAGCCGAGACCGTATGGACTGCCAGGACTAATTACGCTTGGGACGTCTGTCTTATTCAAGCGCAGAATCACCCACCTCTTTGTCTCCTTCTCGTCTCTAAAGTCGTCTGTAGAGGTAAAATACTCTGGCTTCCGAAAGATATTGACATTGAAAAAAATATGTCCCAGCGCATTCAGTCTTCTGACCCGGTTGAAAGGTGATAAGGTGACATATAATGAGGTCGGTCGTGACCACTTGCTGGGTATTCCCAGCTGACCTAGACTATAGCTCAAAGATTGATATATGGATGATGTCGTGGAGTCGCGACATCCTTTCCTTCAGAGTTCCAAGGACAAGCTCACTGCTGCAATCAACCGTCCTGTCACCCTATATGCTAAATGCGTCACAGGGGAAGACCCTTCCACCGCCTTGCAGCAGCTCAAAGTACATCAACGGGAGCATATAGCTTGGGAGCGCGACACGATATGGCGTCAGATGCTGGCACAGGAGCGCCACGGCGCATCGGACGCCTCCGATATGGCTCGAGGAGGAATCCTCGTCCGACAGGAATAGACTGGTATTATCAAACATCCCAACACCGCTCGGTATCTTCAGATTGAAGCGCAAGAGAATCTCCCTCATCATCGCCATCGCTGTGTTCGTCATGAACATCCAGGTTGTCAAGGACGGCCCAGAAGGAAACAAATGCTTTGCCATCCTGATTACATTTTTGTGGGCATCCGAGGTCCATGTGTCGTTCTTATTGTATGATGCTTGATCTGACGCTATATATGCAATCCCGCTCTTCGTAACGTCAACCATGGTTCCGCTTCTTCAGGGTCATTCGTTCGGACGATGAAAATCTGTTCCACTGTCAACGCCTGACGCGACCAAGTATGTTGTGAAATCACTACCTGGGCATGTCACTGATTAGTATGCCACTTAGGCACGTATTCTCGGTCATGTCTTCGCCCACAATCATGCTTTTGATTGGTGGTTGGATGATCTCCGCTGCTTTAAACAAGACGAACATTGATCGGATGCTGATCACGCGCCTGTTGAGCATGGCTGGATCGAAGCCGCGAACAGTTCTTTTGGCCTTTATGTTCGTGTCGTGCTTTGCCAGCATGTGGATTAGGTGGGCCCTTATCTTTTTGATTATTCGAGTGGTGATTGACACATATTTTCAGTAATGTCGCTGCACCGGCACTTTGTTTCACGTTGATCCGCGTATGTCCGCTTAGTGCCGTGCCGTCCGTCCGCTCTCTAAGTTCCTGACGTTCCTGAACAGCTCATCCTTCGAACGTTACCTGCGAGGGCGTCTTTCGCGCCCTGCTTGATCATGCGTCCATCCTACCCGCGTAGAATTACCTCTGACGGTTGTGGCACATGCACAGCTCGGAATCGCACTCGCCGCCAATATCGGCGGACAAAGCTCCCCGATCTCCTCGCCCCGGAACCTCATTGCCATTGGGTTCATGGACCCACAACTCGACTGCGCGAGCTGGTTCGCCGTCGCGCTCCCTGTGTCGATAATCTCAATCGTACTGATCTGGTTGCTCCTGCTGGCGAGCTACCAGCCCTCGCGTGCGCCGGATGGGGACGGAGAGATTGAGATACGGACAATCAGGCCTACGAGGGAAGAATTCACGCTGAAGCAGTGGTGGGCGACCGTGGTGTGTCTGGTCACGATCATGTTGTGGTGCGTCGAGCGCCAGGTCGAGCCTGTGATCGGGGATATGGGGATTATTGCCATTATTCCGATCTTGGCGTTCTTTGCGACGTGGGTCTTGAAAAAGGTATCGTGGGGAGGACGATGTCTTACTGAGTGCTAACCACGGTTCGGTTTAGGATGACTTTGAGCAGTTTGCATGGACGATCGTGTTCTTGGCCATGGGCGGCATTGCGCTCGGGAACGGGGTCAAGTCGAGCGGGTTAATAGATACAATGGATGGTCTAGTTCATCGCATGCTCTAAGGGCGGGCGTTATACACCGTCGTCCTTGTTCTTTCCGTTGTCGTCCTGGTATGTTTTCCTTGTCCCCGTTCCGGCTTCATTGTTTGTTCCTCCTCGCACTGACGCTGACCCATCCCCCACGATTGCAGGTTGTTTCGACATTTATCAGCCATACGATAGCAAGTGTTCTCCTGGTATCAATTGCACAAGTGGGCAAAGACCTCCCCGACAGTCCCGCGAACCTGCTTATCTTCCTGACCGCACTGATTTGTTCGACGGGGATGGGTATGCCGGTGTCTGGGTTCCCAAACCAGCTTGCGTACGTCTCGTGTTTCCTATGTTTCCTGTTTCTTCTTCCCCTTTCCTTTCCTCTCCTTCCTCCCTTTCCATGGTCCTCGTGTGCTGATAACGTGATGGGATCTATAGGGCAGTGCAAGAGGATGATCTTGGGCAGGTTTACCTTACAAACATTGATTTCCTCAAGAATGGAATACCAGCAAGTATCATCGTGACAATGGTGCGTGTTCTCTGCTCCCCGAGTCTCATTATAGCTAAGGAATGTATGGTAGGTCGTGTCTATGGTTGGGTATATATTGATGAGGGCAATCGGGTGAGTTTAGATAATGTATACATTCGTCTACTGCATTGTTATTGATGACTTGTCTCTGTAGAGTTTAATGGATTGATGCTAGAGTACAAGGGAAGCAAAGTGATGTATTTTGGTCTACTTTGCCATTGACTTCAATAAATTACATATTCACAAATCACATGCTGAATTCTCATGAATAGACCTGTTAAACATTTGAATGTGTCTGAGGGGATTTTGCTTGTCTTCAAGGTCAGTTTGTGCAGTCCATTGATTTCAATCTCCCTCCTTTCTGTCTCATTAATACTTACCCAAATAGCAGTCTGGGTGTCCTTCCCCAACTGGACATTTCTGGTAGACTGCTGCCAGCAGCATCATTGATACCTCCACATTCGCAACCAGCAACTATACAGTGGTGTTTTCACATTTAGTTATCTTTCAGTGACTCCCTCTTCATCCTTCTTGACCACTGTCTACCTCTGGTTATTCTCAATGTCATCCTCACTGTTTTGTCACCTATGGTTCCAGCAATATAGTATTCAGAAGCATAGTACAATGTGACATAGCCATAACCATTCAAGTGAGTAAATAATCACTTCCAGCAAGATACCCATGACTCTGCAAACAAAGATCTATCAACTTTGCACTGATAAGATCCATGAGGAGATATGACAAAATCACAAGCGGGAAGACCAAAATTGAGCCTATTCCAGGAAGCAATCCAACCAAAGAGAACACTGTCAGATGATTGTATCCATCCATCCTGCACATATAAAGAACCACATGTAAAAAGGTCTTCCACTCTCCACACTTTAATGGTTCCACCATCAGAGCCAGAAACAATGTGGATGCCATCAGATGAATAGGCAACAGAGTTGACCCAATCTGTGTGTCCCTGGAATGGTCCTGCCACTAGGTGACCACTGGTTGCATTCCATACCCTAATGGTGTAGTCCTGAGAGCCAGAGATAATGTGGGTCCCATCAGGTGAATAAGCAACAGACTTGACCCAATCTGTGTGTCCCTGGAATGGTCCTGCTACAAGCTGACCACTGGTTGCATTCCATACCCTAATGGTGTTGTCTGAAGAGCCAGATACAATATGGGTCCCATCAGGTGAATAAGCAACAGAGTTGACTGAATTTGTGTGTCCCTGGAATGGTCCTGCCACAAGCTGACCAGTGACTACTGGTTGCATTTCATACCCTTATGGTGTTGTCCCAAGAGCCAGAGACAATGTGGGTCCCATCAGGTGAATAAGCAACAGCGTGGACATGATGTGTGTGTCCCTGGAATGGTCCTGCCACAAGTTGACTACTGGTTACATTCCATACCCTAATGGTGAAGTCCCAAGAGCCAGAGGCAATGTGGATCCCATTAGGTGAATAAGCAACAGAGTTGACCAAATCTGCATGTCCCTTGAATGGTCCTGCCACAAGCTGACCACTGGTTGCATTCCATACCCTAATGGTGTTGTCTGAAGAGCCAGAGACAATGTGGGACCCATCAGGTGAATAAGCAATAGAGTTGATATGACTTGTATGTCCCTGGGATGGTCTTTCTACAAGCTGACCACTGGTTGCATTCCATACCCTAATGGTGTTGTCTAAAGAGCCAGAGACAATGTGGGTCCCATCAGATGAATAAGCAACAGACGTGACCCCATATTTGTGACCCTGGAATGGACCTGCCACAAGCTGACCACTGGTTGCATTCCATACCCTAATGGTGCTGTCCCTTGAGCCAGAGATAATGTGGTTCCCATTAGGTGAATAAGCAACAGAGTTGACGTGATCTGTGTGTCCCTGGAATGGACCTGCCACAAGCTGACCACTGGTTGCATTCCATACTCTAATAGTGTTATCCCAAGAGCCAGAGACAATGTGGGTCTCATCAGGTGAATAAGCAACAGAGGTGACAGAACTTGTGTGTCCCTGAAATGGTTCTGCCACAAGCTGACTACTGGTTGCACTCCATACCCTAATGGTGTAGTCCTGAGAGC
The DNA here is from genome assembly GCA_038091735.1 of Leccinum pellstonianum. NCBI lineage: Eukaryota > Fungi > Basidiomycota > Agaricomycetes > Boletales > Boletaceae > Leccinum > Leccinum pellstonianum. The sequence goes on from JBBPPA010001294.1 coordinate 8,715, forward strand.
CAGAGACAATGTGGGTCCCATCAGGTGAATAAGCAACAGACTCGACATCATGTGTGTGTCCCTGGAATGGTCCTGCCACAAGCTGACCACTGGTTGCATTCCATACCCTAATGGTATTGTCCCAAGAGCCAGAGACAATGTGGATCCCATCAGGTGAATAAGCAACAGATGTGACTCCTGATGTGTCCCTGCAGAACATGGATCTCAGATGGCCAATTTGTTGGCTATTCAGAGATCATCAAGGCATCCTTTTGAAGGTGATTAGACCAGAGTGTACAAAGTGGTGAACCAGAGGGGATTTGATACATGGCTGACAAATACAAATGACAGGTGGATTTCCTCAGCACAGGAGCAAACACTTGGATGAACTGGGATGCCTCTGATGCTAGAATGCCAATCTCATGGTTCTATTTACATCCCCATTCAGTATTGATTGCATGTTGTCATAGTCAATCTTACCTTGGCCCATGTTTTCAAGATACTGCAGGTCTCTATGGCAGACAAGATGAACACCAATGGTGAGGAAGATGCAAGAAGACTGATGGCTTCAAGCCAGTAGGGGAAGAAATTCTGCAAAAAAAAACTGATGTTGTCCAACAAGTCTTGGTCAGGAGCAGTGTTGCCCAGGTGGACCATCCAGTATTGGCAAGAGTATATCAACTGGGGGGGAATGGCTTTCTTCACTCGACTCGACAGATCGGGAATAGTCTTGTTGGGTTGTCGAGAGTCCTTGAGATCACAGATGTTAAACCTAAGCTGACTCTGCATGCATCTAACCAATGCCTTTCCAAGACACAGAGAATGATGGGTACCAATGATTATGTGAAAGGAGGAACTCCGTACTTCATCCAGCAAGAAGTCATGGAAGGATGAATGAAGTGGTCGGATGGGCTTCTCCTCATCATGTACCCCATCTAGCAATGATCCCATAGCCTTGACTATCTCCTCAATATTGAAGTCCGGGAGCAGTGCAGAAAGGGACATCAATGATAGTGGCTCCTGCAGTGCTAGTATAATGGCCATCACGTCACGGAATGATTGTCGAGCCTTGTTGAGCATGAACAGTTGGCTGAGAATGGCTTGGTATAGTGCATCTAGTGGGTGGATGGGTATCTTTACTGTGTTCTAGAAGCATTTTCATCCGGTCCGATGGGCTGACTCCAGTGGCACCCTCTCCTCGGACAAATCTACAGGCTGTCGAAGCCCATTGAAAGAGGTGCTGTGAATGATGGACAAGTAACTGACACCACTCTTGATTAGGCCAGTTGGCCTCGAGCTCAGTGTACCGATTGAGTGAATACCGTATAAACTTCCGTATGTCCTCGTCAACATTTTCCTCGGATATGTCTCCCATCCGCTTATGGACGACATGTAAACCATTCGCAAACGCATCGAGGACATCACTCTCGGGTCGAGAGGTAATGAGGAAGCGAAGGTTGGCTGGGAGTGTGTTGTCGGAAATTCGCTTAGATATGGCTTCCAGCAGTTGCCCACGATCGGCTATGCTACCACTTTCGTCGAGAGCGTCGATAACGACCACCAACGGTCCGATGGAGTGAAGATGTTTACTAGGTTCGATAATGAGGCGCTCGATCTGCTCATCCAGTGAGATAGACGTGCGAAGCGCTCGCTTGTCTTTCACGATCCCCCAAAGAGCAGATTTGTACTGCGGATCGTGAGCAGACAGGTCGCGTGCAATCGTGCTGAATAGATTCTGGGGGTTCCGCCTCGCGACATCAGTGCTGGAGAAGCAATACGACGAGCCTAGTCGCTCTAGCCCGTCATACAGCCGTGCAATCGAATGAGCTACCGCAGACTTGCCCGATCCAGCGACACCAGTGAGCAAGCAAATACGTGGGGCATCCTGGTCTGGGTTGTTGATGATATCGCAAATGTCGCGGAGCAACGATTCTCGTGTCCCAGGCAAGCATACTTTTTCCCGCACATATCTAGCACCAATCGCATATGGCATGTCGCTCAACTCGATAAATTCCGCTATATTGCACGTCCGTGAGCAGCCCGCCCACAGTTCGAAGGGATTGTGCCTACCAATATGGTCCACGGTATTCATCATACGGACGACAGTAACTCCCGTTTGCACTGCCACACCCTCCAGGAATGCGGTCTTGAGTTCTTTCAGCTTAGCCTCGAAGTCGACGATCTTTGCATCGATATCAGAGATCGTGTATTTCACGGTCCGAATCCCTGGATATAACGATCAGAAGAGACAAGAGTCGTGGGTTCGATGACGACTGACAAAAGTCCTTTTGCTTGGCATATCCCGTGATGAAGAATGCGCACTCTGTTACTTGTTGTAACAAAAGCGTCATGGTCTTGATGTGCGTCTTGATAGCCTTCAGAGGTTCGGCGTCGTAGAGGAAACTGAAGACATCCCTCATGGTGGCCGCCAGCTGAATGATCCGCTCGTCGCGGTTCTTCTGGTTCACTAATACCTGAATGCGATATGACGAACGATTAGCCAACAGCGAAATGATACAATAAGAGACGCACTCCAATCGCAGCGGATATAGCAGACCAAGCAACCGACGCGTATGGATGAATCTGTCTCACCATGAGATCACACGGCGGCGAGATAATGAAGAACAAAATACCTCTGCGATGCCGGCCATGATCTTGTTGAAAAGTTCAATCCTGTCCAACAGGACTCCCCGCACATTATCAAACGTGTTTACCGTGCTCACGACCTGTGATTCAGCGTTGACCGCTGAGCCTAGTAAGCCGACGGTGGTCGGTGGGGCCAGTGCGATGATCTCTTCGGTAGCCTCGGTGATGGCGTGCGCAGCTTGGCATTCGTTTGCGTTCGGAGTGGGTGCACTAGCTACCGCAAACTTGATCGAAATCCCGGAAGGTTCGGAGGCATCGGAGGTAACAATCGCGTTTGTAAGAGGACCTTCAAACACTGATCGGAGAGATCGTATCAGTAGAACGCAACGACATATAATATAATGACATCGTACCGTTGTCCGCAGTGCATTTCCCCAGAATGTTGCCGATGGTATCAGAGAGAAATCCGACCAGTTCGTCTTTTCTGATGCGGTGCTTTCGGAAAACCTTGACGATGAGTACCGAACGATCGTCACCGTCACTGAGAGAATTCAGTTTTCTGGCATAGAAAGGAGAATGTTCGCCCACAGAAATAAAGTATCGTTCCAAGTGATGCTATTCTTCTTCTCCTTTGTCTTCTTCGTCAGACGTGATGTATTGCCCGTGGTAAACTCGATTTGATACTGGGATTCATGTATTCTATGTATCGTGTTCTTGTCAGAAATTCAATCTGATGAAGAATACCGTTTCAATGTCCTTGTTCCCCCGGAGTGTGTGTAGACGTACAAGAGAAGGCAACGACCTCAGCTGAAAGCATTGCCGGCGATATTCCGACCTACAACATGGTAGAGACTAGCTCGAAGCCAAGATGGCGGCAGAGATGGGAGCGATGGACTAGGAGACCGAGAGTCTGTATGGTGAGCTATCACTATATACGATACGTGTTGAGTCATGGTAATGTCGTCCTCGCGTACCACGCGTTCGCGTGCCGCGTGCATATATGCTCGCACTCTTCCGCAAATACGGCGTCGCTACCATGCGACATTGGAAAATACGAGGACGGGCGCATGAGAGCAAGTGCGAGACGCGCGAGGGTCCACGCGTCCATGTGTTTGCGTGCGCGTTTGTGCACTCTGTTCCTGTGTTCGCCGTCGTGGAAGAGCAGTGTACCTCCTTGTGCATGCATGTCGTGGGTAAGGGTAGGCGAGCAAGCGCGTCACGAGCGACGGTGATGTGCGAGGACGAAGGCAGGAGAGGGCGAGGGCAGGAGGATCAGTGAGCAAGCGAGGTGGTGCGTGCGCCCGCATGGACACATAGGAGGGGTGATGTGGGGAAGGCGAGGTCGAGGGAAAACAAGGGAGGCAACGATGTACGGCGACCGTCGTATACTCTCGTTGTGCCAAGAGCATACGGCAGTCGTCGACACCGCCTTGGATGCGGCAAGGGAGGTGACGCGGACGACTGGGGCAAGGGCAGTTGCCATACGCCGTCCTCGACGCGTTGAGGTGATGATGGATGAGATGTGAGAGAACGAGGGAGGGGGCTGGCGGGACAGGAAGACGGCGGAGTGACGGTGGTTGCGTGTGCGTCACCAACAAGGGTGAACGACGTGGCGAGAGAG
>JBBPPA010001295.1:0-12890 GCA_038091735.1 Leccinum pellstonianum
CCCCTCTTCCAACTCCCACACAACTTCAGGTAAGCAGGTGCTCACACACATGGCCGCTGGCTGACCAGGTTTGGATACAGGGGTACAATGTCTAGTATGTGGTTGTTACTCTTGTGGTTACAGCAAAATTAACGAGTCCTAGTGCGCTGTCCTTTTGGATGTCCGCTGAAGGGGCCGTTGATATGGCCCTTGGATGGCAAGACCTCACAGCCAGCCAACGTACTACCTATTTACAGGAATACAATGCAGCGGGGATCTCGTTGATAGTCTCTGCGTTTGGATCTTCGGATACCCCGACGACGTCGGGAACTAACCCTATCACGGTTGCTGACAATCTGGCTTCTTGGATTCTCGAGTATGGTATGCAAGGAGTGGACATTGATTATGAGGTACTGCTTCGATTCGCTCTTGGGAAAATGAAGGAGGACTGATCACGTTTGCCTTTCCGGGTGCTAGGACTTTGCTGCATTCGACGGCTCTGCAGGCACCGCAGAGCCTTGGCTCATATCACTAACTCAGCAACTCCGGACGCAACTCCCTCAGGGAGAATATATTCTCAGCCATGCGCGTAAGTATTTAACCTTTTGTCTCTGCGAGAAAAACTACTGAAAATCACTCGAAGCTGTCGCTCCTTGGTTCTCACCCAACATGTGGAGTGGAGGAGGATACTTGGAAATACATTCGAGTGTGGGCTCTCTGATCGATTGGGTGCGTCTTGGCCCGTCTTGTCTAGTGTACTGGGCTGACTTTTCTTTCCAGTACAACGTTCAGGTACGGCCTCATGGCATATTACCCCGGGAAATACATTAATGATCCGTAACTGATCACGGAATCTTAGTTCTATAACCGTGAGTGTGCGATTCATTGTGGCGAGTCGGCGAAAATAACCCTGCTTCACAGAGGGATCGACAGAATACACGACTTGCGCCGGCCTTCTCACTGCGTCTTCGTCGACCTTTCCTGAAAGTGCTCTCTTCCAAATCTCAGCCAACGGTGTTACACTCGACAAGCTCGTCATTGGCAAGCCAGCCACAACTTCGGACGCTAGCACCGGATATATGTCCACTTCAACGCTTGCTTCGTGTGTCTCCGAAGCCCATGCGCAAGGATGGGGTAGGTTTGATGTTCCTCGTGTGAAGTAATAGTGTATTAAGGGGTACTTCTTACAGACGCCGGCGTGATGGTTTGGCAGGTATGTCATCCGTTCCTCGAGATCAGCCTAGACTGATCCATCGTTCGTTATGTAGTACCCCCCCTCCCGGGCCTACTCGGCAGACCTTTCGAGTGTGTCACTCTCTGCAGCCCATTTATGTTTATGGTATGAGCCATTTATCGCTCCGATAATCTGGATTTCTCATGCACGATTCGCACAGGGGTGGCCCAAGAAATGAGATTCAACAATCAATCTACTCGATATAAACTCTATCTGGACAACAACCGCGAGTTATGGCATGACTTTGGTCCTTGGGAACGAAGGACCGATTCGTTGGCGGAACACTACCCGGCAGAGTTTCCTCCTGCGGGACAATGGTCATCGACAGATCGAAGGCACGCTCTCGGCGCATCTACACTTCCCACACGGATTGCACCACCGGGTCACGGTTGGCCAACGTGCCTGATCACACGTTCTTTATGTCGGCGTGGGACGACGGGGAAGCCGCGACACACGTACACGCAGCATTATGTGCGCATCAAGAGCTTGTGTATCATCGAGGGCGTACATTGTTTGCGAGCACAGTGGTGGCCACTAACATACGCTGTAAACCCGCATCGGGCGGCAACAAGATGGCCAGGGTTATCCGTGCTCAAGCGCTCACGACTGAGGCTGTACAATATTCTGCTACGAACTCGATATCATATATCCTGTGCCTATCTGCATTCGTCCCCGTCTTCCTCATCCTCCCACTTCTCCATCGGCTGTGCCATGGTTTGCCTACTAGAGTCCCGAAAATGTCATGCTCTTCGACTTCAAAGCATGGCTATTCCATTCTAGCTCGTTCTGTTGTTGTATATCCGTTCGCGCAGGGTTCGTTTTGATGTTCATCTTCACTTTCCTACTTTCTGGGGCCATATCAATCATTATATGGTTCGAGATAATCCGTAAGTCTTTCTGCTACGCACTCGTCATGACTTTGACTAACGTGGCCCAGATTCCCAGCTCATCCACAAGGAGCGCGTGGCTTTCTTTTCGGCAGGAATCCTTGAGACCCTCTTGTTTGTAGCGTCTACCATCGGGTGCGCATGCTCCGCGAGTTCTCCACTTCATAGAAAGCGGATGTGGATCCCTGTGGGATCGTCTTCAAGGGTGCTCTCGCTCCGGGACATGCGATTCGGGCCGCTTCTCAAGAGCTGGTGGGTGGGTCAGGGAGCTGGTTAATCGGCTCGGGTCCATCAGTGCCGTGCGCCTGCCAAAGGCAAGGGATGGTGGCAGATGCGTTGCTGGCGGAGTTGGTCCATATGAGTTTGCTTCAGGTTCCAGTATGTCATCGATCGTTCGCATCCGTTTTCGACATTGTTTGACTCCTGTGATAGGATCAGAGTTGGGGTGATATACGCCTCGAAGATTCTCGAAAGCACTTGGTCATTTTTTTGGCAGGTCACCCGAACCACCAACTCGTCTTCATGCGGTTGTGGCAAATTGATCTCACGTATCTTCTTGGCTCCTTCCGTGACTTTTGTGACGAAAGCCCGTCAACATTACTCGAATTTTGGATGATGCGCAAGATCTCAAGGCGAGAAACTGGAATTTGGTTTCGTCAAAGTCTCTAACTGGTCAATCTTTTGGACTCGCTACCGTTCACCTTCACACTGGACGTTGCAACCCTGGCTTCTCGACGAAAGTACTTGAATCCGGACAAATGGATTGCTGACCATGTCACTACTCACTGCCGACTTCCTTCGCTCGATGATCGATTTCTTGGAAGTCAAGATGGAGACTCAAAAGGTCTGTAGAATGTCGGACCCTGCAGTGGACGGTTGCACAATGCGTCTCAACTATTGCCATCTTCCTTCGTACCCTTCGAAATAAGTCTGTACATCACTTCCGTATTTGAGTTTCTTCTAACGCGATTTCATCACATAGTACCGCCACAAGCCCTGCGAGGACATAGATTCCTCTTGAACTTTGCAACGCCTGCCTGAAAATTCACCCACGCCTCATGTGAACCTCATCCCTGGTACCGACGTTAAACCCGGCTTTACTGTTGTCAACTACTCGGACGAGATTGAGCTGAAGTCGACGCTATCTACGAGGAGATGTACGACGAACAAACAACTATTGACGAAGTCGTTGCTCTTCTCCTACGCAGCAAATCCTCTTCGGACCCTTGGGATCTTGATCTTTTCCTACATGCTCCATTTCCTATTTGACGAGTATATGTTCTTCTAAGCCTACTACTCCGCTCGCGAGTCAGCCAAGACCGGTTACCTTTTCGGCTCTATCAAACATGAATTAGTGGATATCATTCCGTTTGGGATAGCGCTTCGTTACGTCGTCGATACTTTGAGCTGTCCCTCGGAAACGAATACATTCAGGTCTGGGTTGCAAACTCTGGCCCGGTTTGAGAGCTGTCTTCTGGAGTGGCAGCCACTCTGTCAAGCATTGTTAAGCAGTCCGCATCTAACGGAAGCTCGTCCAGATCTTGCGGCGGGGTCATTACTTCCGGAGCGGATGCTTCGAATGGAGACATGAGGCTCCAGACACCAGATCCCACTCCGGTATCTACTGCGATTCACCCTGACAAGATGGACGGCGAAATTGCCAAGCCTACCGAAGAGGTGTCTGATAACTTAGGTTCTGTTCATCGTGGACAACCTTTGCAAGGCGCCCAGCAACTTTGACACGAAGCTTGCGGAGACGAGGGAATAATTCAATGATACCTATGTTATTTGGTTGATCAGCGGATCGGCGCGGAGCCCGACAATCATCAACTCTATCCTCGTTTCTTGGATGCTCTCGAGAAGCCGAAGTCGGACAAGCCCAAGAGACTTTTACCAAGTTTACTGCGCCACTCAATAGCGAAAAACAAAAACAAAAACAAAAAAAAACAAACAATGCAGGTCACCACACTGACTCACGGGTAACCTTGAAAAATAGCCTCGGTTCTTGGCTCGCGACTATCACACTCGCAAAGGACAAGCCATTACACCACACAAATGTTTCCTTGAAGCATTTTCTCGTCGAAGGTTATGGCGAGTGGCGGTTAATCGTTGCTATCCCGCTTGCGTGCAAGACCCTCGAGCCTTGTGCGAAATCCAAGGTGTTCAAACCATATCCTCTCGCGGCTCCCCTGCACCGGAGCAGGTGGCTGCGTTAAGCTATCCAGAGGCGATGGAACGATTCACGGTTTGTCTGGTGACTATCGATGCTTTCTTCGGATTATCGCTCGAAGCTGTCAGGGACTCGGAGAGAGTTGCTTCAAACCACGATATCCGACACATCAAGTGCTCTTCATCGTTGCTGAGTCAGTAGACCACCGGCTTATTCCACTGTTGATGGCTTTTGTATGCCGAGGATGAGGTGTGTATCGGATTAAACTTTTGCTGGTGCCTGTACTGGTTCGTGCACCGCAAGCTCAACATTCCGGTGACCGTCACCTTTCTGCGTAGCGGGCCTATAAATGTTTCTCTTCAGGACCATCAATGTCAAAGAGCTTGTTCGAGGACCCTTGTTCATCGCTGCAGACCTTCGCATTTGGTTTCGTGCGAGTGTATCTGTCTACTGACCCCCCGGTTGCGTCCCAAAAACAACTGACGCACACGATTGAAGTCTTGGGACAATTTGTCCACGCTGGGAAAAGGCCAACAAAGAGTACGTGCTACATCACATAACTCCTAGTATCATGGGCTCATATCCTTTCACAGTGTGCAACGCCTGATGGATGATCTGCGAGGCGTCGTGAGATGGTCGAGTAACACTACGGTTGCTTCTGATGGGGTTGTCATCACACAGCCTTCAGTTGAACCTGAGATTGAAGACACTCTTCTCCTGGTTTCAGCGACGGATCACCATCTTAGCATCACTCGATTGACCAAGCAGGGTCACGGTATCCTGAAGGTGGAAGATGTCTCCTCTTTTTCTTCCGTGTCTGCGCCGATTCCGGTATCAAGAGTTACCAGTTACCTCAAATACGTCGTAGCTGGAGAGTTTGATCAATATTTGCGAGCTCTGGATGCGCTGTCACGCGCGATCCTGTATATCATCAAATAATACGGAGATGCTTCTGGCGCCAATAGCGACCAGGCCAAAGTACATGATTACTTCAATAAAATAATATGTGTCCCATATGAACGAAGACCGGGAGGTGATGCATTGATGTTCGAGCAAAAGCCATTCTTCAGGTTCTTCCCATACTACCTGCATGTAATGGAAGTGAACCTCGGTTCCGCATACTTCCGTCCTTTGTGCCAATTTACCATCAGGTACGTTCGCTGTCAGAGTCTGATTTTTCAGTGACAGGCATATCATGCCCAACTTGCTCTAATCTGACAACCGTGACTCAGGGCTGGTCCACGTTCCACAAGCTTCTCTCGACGAAGAGACGGTCCGTGTCACGTTTCACACGCCGGCCTGGCTGGTGACGGCGACCGTATCGGTGGCGGTGTCGTCCTTGTCTTCCTTTCCCCACGCTCGTCACGCACCACTCCTCCCCAACTTACAGCTGCTCCCGTCGCCGTCGTCCGTACCCCCCTCGGGCCTCCTCCTGCCCTTGTCCCTGTCAGATGCGCCCACCCGACACACTGATTCGTCCGGTTCTTCTCTGATCGCATCGGCAACGGCACCACCAACAGTAGTACCGCCGCCAGTGCTCAGCGCACGATCCACATTGGCGAACGATCAGGGAACATCCACTCCACTGAACGTGCTCGCTGTGTTGTCCGTCGTAGTCCCGCTCGTGTTGTTGATCGTCTGCTACAACGCGTATGAGCTACACCTCCCCGACTTCGGCTCGGGCTTCCTCAAGCTCTACAACCTCCTCTGCCCCCCTCGACACCTCGTCCGGGCCTACCGCGAGTCGTTCCATTGCATCGCCTCGCACCGTATCATCATCCAGCCCGAACGCAGCCCCCATCCCTCGGTCGCCGACCCCCGACCCCGAGTCGAACCAGCCTCACTGGCAGGCTCCGAGCTGACGGAACGGCCAAGCAAGAACTTGGTGAAGATGACGTCGACGTCGACCGGCGCCGACGAGCCCTCGCAGATCAACGAGCACGGCCTCCCGTTCCCTGGTGACTCGGATGGTGCCGGGTCACTCAAGACCGAGTACGTCTGCATGTGCGTGACGCTCCGCTCGGATGATGATGCTGGAAGGGCTCGACTGACTCGCTCCTCCTCCTCCTTCTTCTTCCCTCACAGCTAAACCTTGAAACACGCAGAGCTCAAAGAGCTCTGCAGGAGGTTCAACCTCCCTTTTGGCGGCAAGAAGCAGGTGCTCAAGCAGCGCCTGCGAGAGTTCAGCGGTGACCGTGATGCTTGGTACGGGTAGGGCGCCCGTTCTCTCGTCTTGCGGTGATCTGTCCACTGACATTGTCGGTGTCTTTGCGGCAGCCTTCTCCCAGGCGCGACTCGACCCCACAAAGGCAGTCACGGTGTCGGACTCGGAGGCATGGGTTCAACGAGCGTGCCAGCGGTCGAAAAGACGAAGAAGACGCGCATGAAGAGGTCTGCGAAGCGTCGTGAGCTGCTGCTCAACAAGGACACCCCTGCCGGCGCCCATACGGGGACGTCTCCCCTGGTGGAGAGATCCAGGGACACCCGTACACAGGCCGAAATAGACGCCATCGTTCCGTGGGTGAGTGTGCCGTCGTTCGCCCTGTCCGGTCGAGCCACACTCAGGCTGATGCAAATCTGCTCACTCGCACAGGCACAGTCTATCGTGGCACGTCACCCGTACCATCCACCGCCACACTGCCTGAACCGCTCACTCCACAGGCTACCTCTCCGTCGTCGAGCGTGGCACCTCAGTCCGATCTACCGTCGTCACTCACCGAGCGCAACATCGTGCGATCGCACCTGATCGCTTTGTTCCCGTCGTGCCCTCCCCACTGGTTCACGGCACCACCACCAACAGTGCCAGTGCCCGTTCAAGAAGCATCGATGGCCGTTCCTCGCCATGGAGCGCCACTGTCCTTGATCCAGAGCACCAGGACCTCATGGGCCCCGAGTGTGGTCCAGGCAAGCAGCCCGAGCCACTGCCCACAGCTGAAGAGAACGACGAGATCAGTCCAACGACGTGACTCCGCCACGGCGGCAGGGACATGAGGGTAACATGAGGGGACTCGGAGGACGACAACGAGCACCGCGACGACGACGAACAACGACGCGAACGTCTGTCCGTTCTTGCTTCTCGTGACCAAACAGAAAGTGGCAGATTATTACAAAGTCAGTACTAGCCCTCATCCAATCCCTCGTTTACGAGTTCTGAGCACACTTGCAAACCTCGCACAATATAGATCAGGCAACAAATTTCCGTGTACTATGTAGCTCGAGAGTCGACGATCTTCCGAGCCGTGTTTTGGAATTACGCCTCAACAACAACCGCGCTTCGCTCTTGTTCTTACGCTCGTTCTACGTGCTTCTTTACCGCGTTTTCGTTGGATACACACTCTGGCGTCACGCCGCTTGGCTTATATTTGGATCTCGCTCTCGCGGACAAACAATACATTTATGATAGCACTTGTGTATACGCCTCAACAACAACCGACGCATCGACTGACGTGATGGCATGACACATCGCGACAAGACGACGACGACCGCAGTGACACTATGTCTATGTGAGTAGGTCAATCTGATAGAACAGGTGTCTGGGCAAAACTGTCAGACTCGAGATGACTTTAATCAATGACATTGTTTGGATCCATTAGTGACATAACCACACAACGTATAAAGACCCGCACTCGCGCATCCTCATGCTCGGCTCCATTCCTCCAGTGCTCTCCAGACGTCTGAAGCAATGTCCGACACCGGGGTAGGCAGTTCAATTCACATGGCAACTGGCCGGAAGCGTGCTCATCCCAGTGCGCTGGAGCTCGGACCGAGGAAAAAGCCGTACGTACTCTTCGAGAAAGTGGTGGCGTGGTGCTGATGATTGTTCAGCACGACACAAGATCCTTTGGTTCATCATGGTCGCCATTTTGGACGAGCCATACATGCCTTCTGCAACGTAGTGATCCTCCTTACCAACGGCATTGTTTTGTTATCTGAAGGCTGCGGCGGTACAGAAGAGTCGCTCACCCCGGAGTACGTTTCACCTTCAGTTTTCTTGATGCTGACGAGAACATTTTCTTTCAGCGAAAACAAAGAGTTCGCGGCCTTCCGGGAGTTGCTAAGAATGGTGCCAGGCCTCGAAGCACGACTTATGGCTTCCTCCGAGGAAGAGATAGTCGAAATTGGTGAATTGGTCAGTTCGTTCAGCTAAAGCTTTTTTCGTTATCGAATCTTGTCCACAGATACAAAAGGGGGTGAATGGTGCTCGTGCAGATGACACCAAAGGTATGAAAGCCGCCATCATCGACTGGATTACCCCCAACTTGAAGGGACAGTCGCTGAATCCCCATATTCCACGTAACGTGAAGTCGGGAAGAGGGTTCAACCATGAGCGTACTGGTGCTCTTTTGTGCCCCGCAGGTCTGGATTGGACAAACATTGAGTGAACCATTTTAACTTGTAGTTACTGCCTCTGCTATATCTGACCTCACGCTTTGAATACAGGACGAGAACGAAGCTTATGAATGGGGAGATCCAAGTTGCAGGAGACCAATGGCCGATATTCTTATATGCAAATTATGCATACGATCCTGAAGACCCATGGAATGGCGCCCTGCGTAGTGGCCTTCTTGTCTCTGTGAGTGTCTCGCATTCATTTTCCATGACATTCGTTTCCTGAATAACTTTTAGGCTTATAAACACATTTTCACTTCACCAAGTTCCGTAGAACAGGAGCCAAAGGCCACTCGATCCGGGAATGCACGCATCCACGGGATGCGTTGTGTGACGAAGGCATCCATTGCCTACGTCGCTACGCAGGTTCGCAGGCAACATTTGATGCGTTGAAACAATGACTGACACTTTTACTTCTACAGGCTCGCTTCAGTCTTACTTCTGCCCAGGTCTTTTCGCGCACTGATCTCATCACAGATTCGGAACGTTTTTACTCCAGCATCACGGAACTGCTGGATGATCCCGCCGAATCTGATGAAGTCGATCAGCTCATGACGTGGTGGAACAGGTTTGTCTATCTATGGCTCTCAAGGTTTGCCACCGCGTTGACTCGGATTCCCTCAAAACAGACAGATCTTTCCGCTTTATACCACAACGGAACGACTACCATCCAAAAATAGTGCATTGGCGCGAATTCATCAAAAACGAGCGGAACATAATGCCAATCATATTGCCAGGGAAGTCTCGTAAACGACTTTCATGCACTACGATGTTACATTTGTTATATACGTGTCATCATTCTCGGCCCAATGTGAATATACTAAGCTACTCGAGCATCTGTGGTTTCATCGAAGCAGCCGTCGATCGGCCGCCTGCCGAGAAAGTCAAAAGTTACGGATGGTTCGAAAAATGGCAAAATGTAGGCGGTCTGCCGGAGCTGTTCGTATTGTTCGGGATGAATGTCATTTTCATCAAAGGCGGAAATGTGCCGATCGGTCGTCGAACACCGCAAAGACGGCCATCGCTCATGAGCGTCTGAAAGTCGTAACAGATAAGTTAAGACTCGCTGTGAAAAAGGGTAAGATGTAGGAGGTCTGCCGGAGCTGTTCGTGTTATTCGGAATGAGTGAAATTTTCATCAAAGGCGCAAGTGTACCGACCGGTCGTCGAACACCACTAAGACGGCCATCGCTCATGAGCGTCTGAAAGTCGTAACAGATAAGTTAAGACTCGCTGTGAAAAAGGGTAAGATGTAGGAGGTCCGCCGGAGCTGTTCGTGTTATTCGGAATGAGTGAAATTTTCATCAAAGGCGCAAGTGTACCGACCGGTCGTCGAACACCACTAAGACGGCCATCGCTCATGAGCGTCTGAAAGTCGTAACAGATAAGTTGAGACTCGCTGTGAAAAAGGGTAAGATGTAGGAGGTCTGCCGGAGCTGTTCGTGTTATTCGGAATGAGTGAAATTTTCATTTAAGGCGGAAGTGTACCGATCAGTCGTCGAACGCCGCTAAGAAAGCGATCGCTCGTGAACGTCTGAAAGTCATAACAGATAGGTTAGGACTCACTGCGAAACAGGGTAAGATGTAGGAGGTCCGCCAGAGCTGTTCGTGTTGTTCCGAATGAGTGAAATTTTCATCAAAGGCGGAAGTGTACCGATCGGTCGTCGAACGTCGCTAAGACGGCCATCGCTCGTGAACGTCTGAAAGTTGTTACAGATAGGTTAGGACTCACTGTGAGAAACGGTAAGATGTAAGAGGTCCGCCAAAGCTGTTCATTTTGTTCCGAATGAATGAGATTTTCGTCGATGCAGCGGAAGCATTCCAATCGATCGATGAACACCTCTGCGAGGACCATTTATCATGAGTAGCTCAAAGTTGTAAAGTATATTTTAGCACTTATGTTCCAGCGATTGCACCACGGTTCAGAAATAATCAGAACAAACCGACTGACACACGTGGGTCAAGTATGTCAAGTTGATGCAAAGGTGTCACACCTCAACAACTCTGCCGGTGGTTACCCCCCATGATCTGTGGCTGTGTAATAATGACATAAAAGGTAGACTAGGCTCAAATGATAGACCCAAGTAATGCAATACCATACTCTCACTAGTTCCCTGATGTCTTCCTTGAAAAACGACAAATGGCATCCCGTCGCCTTCATGTCACACTCCATGACCCCCGAACAGCGTAATTACCCCATCGCCGACAAAAAAATGCTTGCGATCATTTTAGCGCTAGAACAATGGAGACATTATTTAGAAGGTGCTAGACACAACTTCGAGATCTGGACGGATCATAAAAATCTCCAGTATTTCATGAAAAGTCAAGATCTGAATCGGCGACAAGCAAGATGGGCTCAGTACCTGTCCCGATTCGATTACACCCTCGTAAATAAACCCGGTACCTCGATGGGAAAAGCCAATGCTCTCTCTAGGAGAGAAGATCACATGATAGGCATGGAGAACGACAACAAACAAATGACGTTCATACCGGAATCCCGCATTAGATCTCTAGAAGAGATTACCCTATTCGATAAAATCAAGTCCTCGCACTCTGGTTGCACATCACCAGACGGGTCGATCCTCCGTGAAGGGTTATATTATTATAGCGACAAACTCTGGGTACCAAGCGAACTCCGTCGTGACGTGATGACGCAATTCCATGATCATCCAATCTTCGGACACAAGGGTGCCGAAAAGACACAAGATTTCCTCACAAGATACTACTCTTGGCCAGGAGCTAAGAAGGACATACAGGAATATTGTAAAGCTTGTGAGCGCTGTGTGCATATGAAACCCACCAATCTTCCGCCAGCCGGAAAATTGCAACCCCTAGAAGTTCCCGAGGGACCCTGGAAAAATGTGTCAGCCGACTTCATCACCGGCTTCCCCACGTCACACGGTTTTGACAGCGTGTTAGTGGTGGTAGATCGCTTTTCAAAAGAAGTCACATTCATACCAACCACGAAAACCATTACGTCCAAGGGAACTGCCGAACTTTACAGAGATTATGTATGGAAGCATCACGGACTTCCCGATTCTCTCGTTTCCGATCGCGGACCTCAGTTTGCCAGCCAAATGATGGTGGATCTACTCAAATTGCTGAAAATAGAAAAGAAGATGTCCACGGCATATCATCCCCAAACCGATGGACAAACGGAGCGCGTTAACCGCAAACTTAATCAATACCTCTGTCTCTTCTCCGCAGAAAAACAAGATAAATGGGTTGAATGGCTTGCCATCGCTCAGTTTAATTTCAACAATACTCGCTCATCTGCAACTGGCTTCACCCCCTTCCAGTTGACCAAAACATTCGCCCCTCGTCTCGGTTTCGAACCGACATCGGTAAAAGCCCCGGCCGCAAAGGAGTTTGCCGATGATATGAAAGCCAATCTCGAAAAGGCTAAAGACGCGCTTCAGCGAACACGCGAACGAATGAAATTACAGGCAGATAAACATCGATCCGACGCCCCTGAATACAAAATCGGAGATCTCGTCTGACTTAGTACCGAACATCTCGCTCTTGATGAGCGCCCATCGCGTAAATTAACGGAACGCTGGATCGGACCTTATCAAATCATCGAAGTATATACCAATAGCGTGGGATTACTCTTCCCTAAATCTGTGAAAGCTCGACACATCGTCAATGTCTCTCGAGTTAAACCCTATATTGAACCCTTACCGGGTCAACCGGTAGTCTGCCCCGGACCGGTGCTTGTCAATGATGAAGGCACTGAGGAATTCGAAGTCGATTACATTGTCGATTCTCGCCCTATTGGTCGCGGCTTCCAATACCTGGTGCATTGGAAAGGTTATGATGAAAGCGACAGAACTTGGGAACCCGCTTCTGGATTGCAGAAAGCCCAGTCAGCTATAAATGACTTCCACCGCCGTAACCCTCGGCTCCTCGACGCCTGAAAATGAATCGTGCTCTTTTTGACCAACTTTTTTCAACTCCTATTATTAATTTCACTTCTGGTTATACCTCCGCTTGATCTGGAATCTCAAGCCTAGTAGGGGGGTAATGTTACAAACCTCTTCATTTTCCACTTCTTAAAGTCACGTGACCTGCTTAGTCAGCATCACGTGACCACTTTTATACTTTATCTTTCGTTTCTCACTTTTCACTTTTCTAAGTCACGTGACGTGCACAGCCATAGGTCACATGACTTATCCTGGTAGCACCCGTTGAACACTTAACCATATTAAGTAGCACAGCTTATCCAGACCAGC
>JBBPPA010001296.1:0-12887 GCA_038091735.1 Leccinum pellstonianum
TCCATGCGGTGTCAAATGGGAGCATTAACTTGGACGTACAAATTAAACAGTCCACGGTTTCCGTAACGGTCGGCCAAAAACCCGACAGTACAGGTGGATATACATGCCACAATGTACACTGGGACCGTCAACAAGTTTGCAGCGGTCGCCTGGTAGCCTAACCCCCCCGGAATCAGACCATGATCCTTTGATATTTTTGCACAGGGTCAACTCACCGAGCTATCAACAGAAGTGGCAATTTTTGTGCGGATAAGTACATGCCAGGGTCGAGAGCAAGAACAAACAAAGCCCGAGGACAAAAACCTAACTTACCTGTGAGATGATGCTCGGCAAGAACAGCGCAAAGGCGTACAAAGGCATGTCGCTTCCAGACCACACCACGACTGGATCGTTTGTCTCGGTCACCCCAACGCGTCGATCACGCACAAAAATGTTTCGGGACGTACGGTAGATATGCGTCTTCCAGTCCGTCATGCTTGCCAAGATATTTTTCCACTTGAGTTTTTCCCCCGTCGCGCTGAATTGGTTGTCCTCCTGCAGTCTCCGGATGACGACGGTGCGCTCCGCCTCGGTCAAGAACGTGGCATTGTCTGGAAAATCGACGATGATCCAGAATGAGAGCACGCTCGCGACGACGGTGACGAGGCCCTCGATGATGAATATCCAAGACCAGGCCGCTTTGCCTCCGACGCCTTCCATTTTGGAGATGGCCACCTGGAGCAATTTCCGCACGTCGAGTAAGGTGACACTGATGAAGGGAGAATAGAATAAAGTATGCCTACCGCAAGGAGACCGCCAAATGCGCCGGACACTGTTGCTGCGGAGAAGAATATTGCGAGCCTCAGACCGAACTCGTTGCGCTTGTACCAGCTATTCGTTCGTCACCTCGCACCGTCAAAAATTGGGGGAGAGCGATCAGCAAGGGTAACGTACTTACCATGAAAGGTAGTACGCTACGCCTGGGTAAAATCCCGCCTCAAACATGCCAAGCAACCATCGCAATGCTGTTGGACCAACGAAGTCAGGAAACGAGGATTCTTTATTACACGGCGATCACGCACCCATGAGGCTGCTGAAATTAGTCGCGAAACCTTGCATTGTCTGCCAGTGCGCCAGGGGACAAGTGGATTAGATTAGGATTCTATGCTGATGCGAGGTGCGTTTTGATGCTGTTTTGTGCGTACCATGATAATTCCCCACGACAGCATGAGGAAAGATAACCAGATGGATGGTCGTAAACGTTTCAGCATGACGTTAGAGGGAACCTTGGCAGGCGTCGGGTGAGTTACAGCAAGTGGGGACACGATTGAAGTGACCACTCACTTCAAAGATGGCAAACGAGACGAAGAAGATCGTTAAACAGAGCAGGTATTGCGTATCCGTGAGATGGAGGTCCGCTTCCATGTTATATAACTATGTCGGTGATGTGGTGAATGGGTGCGTCAATGGGAGAAGAAGCTAAGAAACATGGAAGGTCCACGAATATCTACCTTGGCATTCCCGATACTTGTCCGATCGAGAAACGAGAGCAGATATAGAAACGCCAACCAAGGAATGGTGCGTGAGTCCACCTTGCGCATCAGTTTTCGCTCGTCGACGGCAGAGATATCTACATCTGCATTATACACTGCCGCGCTCAGGGTGCATTTCACACCGTCTTCTATCTGGGATGTGTGTTCCTTCTCCGATGGGGTCTGAGAAAACGAGAGTGACGCGTCGCCGTCTGGTTTGGATATGGCCATGATCTTCCACTCGGACCGCCTAGCCTGAGGTGCTTAGTGGTCGGTGGTTCGAAGGGAAAGTACCAAATGATGGCAGATCGAAAAAGAGGGCTTTATGGCTTCAATTTGGGATGTGTGTGAGAATCGACGAAAGAGCGTCAGATCCGATGCGAAAGGTGTCATCTTTGCCCGTCTGTTCGTAATGCAGACCATTTGATGGCAGGTCAATGTATCGGTGTACTAATCTTGGATCGATCGAATTAGATCTGTACAATCGTGCTGTGTGACCGCCGGGGTGAAAGGATGCGTGAGCGCGGTGTGAGATAGACCCGAACCTGCCATGTGGGCGGGCTGGGCACCGCACAGCGTAAGCTACTCATCACGACAGTCTAAGGTGTCGAGTGACGCAGCGTCGGACAGATATGAGCCGGACGAATGTCTGGCCGTGAGCTGAGAGAAGGAGTGGTGGGCGGGTGCGAAAACGAACTACTGAACGCTTAAGACAAACCACTACGCTCTGGCGGCCGCCGGCGGGACACTTGAAGCGCTTCTCACGCGCAGATCAAATTTCAAATCCGGCGTCCAGCCGGTACTCACACAATCTGAGTGGCATGCACCCATTCACCTTGTCAGTGTCAGATGAGTCTCTGTTGCCTGACACTGACTTGCAGGTACATAATCTTCTCAGGAGCTCCATGTCCTTATCGCTGCACTAGCTGGCAACATTTGAGGTCACTTCATGTTCGTCAAACCCCTCTAGTACGGTGCACGCTCCCCATGTGCTCGGGGTGAAAATAAATCGAGGACACGAGATAACAGCGTAATCAGCGTTGCTACTCAGTTTGTCTAATACAAAGAAATTACCTCGCGTCCCGTTCCCGTCCCCTCCTCCCCCGCACTCTCCCAGATCTGCACCCGCCACCTTCATCCCACCGCCCCCGCTCACACCTCCTTTTCCTCCTCCGAGCTCCAAGAGATCGTCTCCAGAGCCATCCGTCTCAGTGCCCGCGAGTCTTTCGTCCGT
Organism: Leccinum pellstonianum; assembly: GCA_038091735.1. Taxonomy (NCBI): domain Eukaryota; kingdom Fungi; phylum Basidiomycota; class Agaricomycetes; order Boletales; family Boletaceae; genus Leccinum; species Leccinum pellstonianum. Next base: position 2,746 of record JBBPPA010001296.1, read on the forward strand.
CTCCTCTCCCTTCCAAGCGCTCGAGGTCGACATCGTCCACGAACAAGACGCCTCAACGCAGAGCACGCAGCCGCACAGGCAAGATGGCGCTTCGAAGTCGGCCGCCGCACCATGCTCATCCACGCCCTCAATGCCACCTCCTCCGCATCGGCTCAGACTGGTAGCACTTACGACACCTGCAATGGCCTCCTCTCATCCATCGTATCCCTCTCAGACCAGCAGTTCCAGATCGAGGCCATACAACACCAGCACTAGGCCTCGGTGCTTGGAATCGCCCTCAGGAAACCCAACAAGGCCCACGAACGACACCTCGCACGCGCCATCGCCGGAGTGCAGACTCTCAAGGAGGAGCTCGAAGAAGCATGGCGCGAAGAAGAGAAGATGGCCATCGAGTTCGACGATCTCGAGCAAGAAATCGCACCGAGCGACGGTGAGGACGACCCAGACACCCTCGCCGTCCTTCCACCACGGAACCCTGCGCCATCCTTCCAGGACCTCGACGACACCGGCACCACCGTCGTCGTCAATCACGAAGCACCCCCACCCATCCCGGCCCTCCCACCCCAGAGCATCACTGATTGTTCGTTCCTCGACATGGACTAGATCTCCCCGCTAGCACCCCCTCAGAAAGTGCTTCTACCTAAACGTCAGTCTCTCTCTTGGATCTATGTTGGTGATGCTCATCTTTTTACAGGCCACCCAGGACCAAATATCGCACTCCCTATGCCACCCACTCGCCCGGTCTGCCACAAACGCGCGTTCCCTTCGTCTGGCTCGAAACCGAAGAAGGCAACGGCAGCGCCGGTGCCAGTGGCAGCAAAAACTTTGACGACGGCGACGAGACCAAACGCACGCACCTTTGACAACGGGCTCGACCGAGCGCACTCGCTAAACATCTTTTCGTCGCTTAATACGCAAAGCGCACGGCGGAGTAATCTCGTGATGAGTCTGACGGGCTCAGACCGGGGATCCAAGTCTGGTGCTGGGTCTCCTGTCAGTCCTAGTACTGCTAGTCCGAATCCGAGTCCTATTGCTGGTTCTGTTTTGCGCTCTGTCTCGGCACGACGTCCGGGTTTGGGTTTTTCACCGCCGAGGAAGGCGATGGAACTGGGAAGAGAACAAATTCGGACCTGGGTGGGCGAGAGTGTGGGATAAATGTCGCTCATGTCGCTCGCTACCCACGTTCGCGGTCCGAGTAGCGGGAGCTCGGGGTTAGGATTCGCTGATATGAGTATGGGAATGGCTGGGGTGGGGATGGGAATGTGGCAGGTAGAGGGATTGGAACAGGGACGAGAAGGGGATGCCGACCAGGTTAAGCGGGTGCACGTCTAACGACGACGATACTACCAGCGACGATCGCATCGATGTCGACATCATCGTATGTTGATATCAACCTTTCCATACTTGATCTACTATTGACTTGAACAAGCTCAAGTGCCTTCCCTATGTTCAACTTGCACCCGTCTGCTCTCCTTCCATTCCCCTGTCCACCTGCGACCCCCGAGCATTCCTGGAGTGCCGTAGAGCCTCCCGCAGCACGTGCATTGACATCCGCTCCGTCTTCCAGAGACGTTATTTCTTGTGCATCCACAGCGAATCGGAGGGGTCTTTAGAGTCTACGTTCCATGGTATCATCCACAGAACCATTGGGCCGATGCTTGATGAAGGGCCTGGAGACTTGCACACTTAGATTATCTGAAAGTTGCGTTGCTTGACCGCACAGGCCCGGGTGCAACACGCTCCCAGTTCACCCCGCTCACCTCCGAGCACTCGTTCTCCGCAAGGAAATGACCCCACACGACATACCCATCCTGCACGACGCCCGCTAACTCCACGCGGCACTGCATGCCATCGCTCCGCGCCGCCAAAAAGGCCCTGCACAAGCACAGGAGCGCATGGATGCCTTCGTGGCCTGGCTATCGCTTGCGCCCGACAGGCACGAACAGTGGCTATTGTTTTCCGACATCCAGCAAAGACTCTTTCGGTTGATGGATCATTTTAACCTCACCCGTGTATCGCTTCGGTCTTGTGAGTCTCTTCCAAGGGGTATCATTCTGGAGACGCAGCTATGCAGGTCGTCTCGACTCGAAGAAGGGTGTGGATCACCTGTCGGACTTGCTTGCTGGCGCATACAGCCTTGCCGTCAAAACGCTCGCTCTCGGGGGAATTGAAGAAGGGGAATTGAAGAAGCCGCTCTCCCTCTCATCTCGACGGCGCAGTCGCGCGGGCGGCGGAATCTACATACCTATTTCACTCAACATGGTCGCTAAACACACTTCAGATCGACAAACGGCAATGGACCGGATCCGGGGAGCGTATACTTCCTGGAATGAGCAAAATGCCAGCCGCCATCCTGTCAGCAATAGGATCCCTACAGAACATGGCTGGCAACATTGCAGCAGCGCTGGCAGCCCGTCTCCGCTCCCTACGTGCCATGATGCGATCACCCACGCTGCCGTCCCCTCACGCCCTCCACAACTTCATAACCTCATACCAAGCCCTCAGTCGCACCCGTGCCTCCCTCCCTCGCCACTCGCCCAAATCTGCTTCCACCTGGGCGTTCACCGAAATGCTTAACCACCGTTCGCGCCGGGAATTCGTGCATGTCCTCTTTGTATTCGCACAGCACTTTAACCTGGTCAGCATCCTGCGCAAGACGCTGCTCAGGGGTCCCAGGGGCAAGCAGGCGCGCAAGGAGCGGGGGAGGCGCTGTGGATTGTCGCAAGGCTGTATGCACTGCTGTTATTGCTTGTTCAATGGAGTCGATAGGTGGGTGGAACGAGGGTGCTGGAACAAGCGTCTCCGTGGCGTGCTAGCGGACGGTCCGGAACAGTCGGGAGCGGGGACGTGTGTACGGACGCAGATTCCCCCAGACACGTTCGACGCCGCTGCGCATTACTCTCCGTTCGTGTCCTCGTGGTCACGCCTGGGACGTGGACGAGGGCGTGGAACTGCCGAGGCAGAACATGATGGAGCTCGGGGTCGAGCCTACGTTCGTGAAATGAGCATGGTCGCGCGGGGGTATGTGCAGCACGATGATGCGGAGGTTGCGTTGGGTTGGGGATTTTGGATGGGGTGGTGGTGGTGGAGCGTGGTAGCGGCATGGTGGAGATGCAATGAAGTCAGGTCGAAGTCAGACTCGGGGTCGTGATCGGAAACAGGAACAAGAGACAGTGAAGAACAGCGGCAGCGACGGGGATAGGCAGGGGCAGGGGCAGGGAAGAGGAAGAAGAGGAGAGAATGACACAGCAGCAGTAGCAAGGGAATGCAAATTGGACCTACACGAATGTGTTGTGCGGGTCCGTTGTTGCAGCGGATGTGGAGCACTCACGCGAGGTGGAGAGGAGGTGGAGTGGCTGGGATATTGGGGTGGCGAGAATCTAGTCTATATATTTACACCAGATATCTAGTCATACTGATTCATTGTGTTGCTTGTGCTGCATGCTTCCATACAGACATTTAATTTGTGGCATGATAGCCTGAGAACTAGCTGGTGTGCATGAGTCTTGACTGGTACAGGTACCTTGTTGTCTATATTGTGTTTCTTTTCCTTTTCATCATCTATATTTCTTTCTGAAAACAACTTGTCCTGACATTCATGAAAAGTCCTTCATAGTTATGCTATAAATATACTGGTTATTGAATGAAATATTAAAGATACAGTATGTTTGACATACTCATCCTGTTCTGAAGAACAACATTCAAGATCATCTCAATCTTGTCTTTCTTAGATGCTTTGCCATATTGATTGAAGACTTCCTTCATTGCTAATTTCACCTTGGCAGGTATGTGTGATGTCTTGTACTTTTCAGCAGAAGATTTGAGTGGCTGAGGAACTTGTTGATGGAAAAGATAGAAGGAGTGTTCCAGAATAAGCATGATATCTTTAAGATGAAAAGCAGTGCATTATTTGACAAGAATCTTCTGAAGAGAAAAAAAGGACATACCAACACTTTGTTGAAGAACTTGCTGCCATGTACCACAAGCATACTACCATTGGTTTTCAATTTTAGATTGTAATAAAGTGAAACAGATAATGGATTTACCATATTGTTAGTGTTCAGAAGGGAAGATTGACTGAGATGAATATTGGACTGAATAATGAAGTAAATAATACAACAATGGCAATAGAATGAATCCACATACTGTCTGGTTGTGAATAACCTGAAGATAATAGATGATATTACAATATGGAAAGAAAAATGGTGAAAGAGATTCACCACCTACAAATGATAGTGAGATACAGTCACTTTACATCATGGAAACTTACAGACTACAATGAATTTAATCAGATTGTAGATCAGATATTCAAGTTTCCCAATAATAAAAGTAAAAAATACAAATACAAATACAAAACTTACATCCTGGAGGTAATTAAATAATGTTTTGAGGAAATGTTAAATTTAATATATGATATTAAAAATGACTTACAGCCTTAAATTTTGCAGCAATTAGTAAATAAAACATAAGATAAACAATATAGCATGTACCTCCTATTAAAATTAGAAAATGTGCATGATGATTAATGATGCTGAAGTTTGATATAAAATATACCTTCTGCAATCATACAAAAAAAAGTAATAAAATTATTACTATATAGATGAATGGTAAAATATGACTCACAGTCTATAATCAAACAAACAAATGAAATTGAATTATAATGGTCACAAAAATATAATGGCAACCCCACCAGCTGAATAAACCAAGATATAGTAAAGTGAATCATTATTGTAAAAAAATATAATAAACAACAAACACACCATCTATCAATTAAAATAGAAAATGTGATGTAAATGCATTCAATTAATAGTGCAAGAAATATCATACATAAACTCACAGCCTATCATTTGTGAAGTAAAAGGAGAACATTGTAATATTACTATTACCATTCATTGGATGGTTCCATAAAGTGAAACTCACAAACTATTATTTCCAAAACAGAATAAGCAGAAAATAAACATGGCATCATCAGCACCATCACTCTCCAGCACATAGCACAAAGCACAACTCACAGACTGTCATTGGCAGAGCAAAATGAAGAATGAGTGGTGCTGAATATCAGCACCACTGCTCTCTCAGAGGTACATTTTACAAGACACAACTCACATCCTGGCATTTTCAGAGTAGATTGAAGAATGAGTGGATGCAATCATTAGCATCACCATTGTCTGCATTATTTTACAAAGCACAACATACATCCTGTCATTTCCAGCAGAATGAAGATTGAATGACATAGCATCATCAGCATCATCACTCTCTGGCATATTTCACAAAGTACAACTCACATCCTGGTGATTCCAAAGTAGGATGAAGAATGAGTGGACATGACATCATCAGTATCACCACTCTCTGGAGTATTCCACAACTTTGAGCACAACTCACATCCTATCTTTTGCAAAGCAGAATGAAGAAGGAGTGAACATGGCATCATCAGCATCACCACTCTCTGGCACATTCCACAACACACAACTCACTCCCTATCATTTCCAGGGCAGAATAAAGGATGAGTGGACATGGCATTATCAGTATCACTCCTCTCTGGCATATTGCACAAATCACAACTCACAGACTATCCAAGCAAAATGACAAATAAGTGGACACAGCATGATTCAGCAACATCACCACTCTCTGGCACATTCCACATAGTACAACTCACAGACTGTCATTCCCAGGGCAGATTCAAAAATGAGTGGACATGGAATCATCAGCATCACAACTCTCTTGCACATTCCACAAAGCACAACTCACATACTGTCAGTCCCAGGGAAAAATGAAAAATAAGCGGACATGACATCATCAACATCACCACTCTCTGGCACATTCCACAAAGTACAACTCACTCCCTGTCATTTCCAGGGCAGAATGATGAATGAGTGGACATGACATCATCACCACTCTCTGGCACATTTCACAAAGTACAACTCACTCCCTGTCATTTCCAGAGAAGGATGAGGAATGAGTGGACATGGCATCATCAACATCACCACTCTTTGGCACAATCCACAACTCACTGCCTGACATTTCCATTGCAGAATGATGAATGAGTGGACATGAGATCATCAGCATCACCACTCTCTGGTACATTGCACAAAATCACAACTCACCCACTGTGATTTCCAGAGCAAAGTGAAGAATGAGTGGACATTGAATGATCAGCATCACCACTCTCTAGCAAATTCCACAAAGTACAGCTCACTCCCTGTCATTTCCAAGGCAGAATGATGAATGAGTAGACATGACATCATCACCACTCTCAAGCACATTCCACAAAGCACAACTCACAGGCTGTCATTTCCAGAGCAGAATAAACAATGAGTGGACATGGCATCATGAGTATCACCAGTGACTCTCTGGTATATTCCACAAAGCACAACTCACAAACTGTCATTTCCAGAGCAAAATGAATAATGAGTGGACATAGCATCATGAGCATCATCAGTGACTCTCTGGCACATTCCACAAAGCATAACTCACAACCTGTCATTTCCAAGGCAGCATGATGAATGGGTGGACATGGCATCATCAGCATCCATCACTGTCTCTGGCTCCTACAAAGCACAACTCACAAACTGTCATTTCCAGAACAGAATGAACAATGAGTGGACATGGCATCATCAGCATTCCCACTCTCTGGCACATTCCACAAAGCACAACTCACAACCTGTCATTCCAAATGCAGGATGATGAATGAGTGGACATGGCATCATCAGCATCACCACTTGCTGGCACATTCCACAAAGTACAACTCACTCCCTGTCATTTCCAGAGCAGAATGAGGAATGAGACATGGCATCATCAACATCACCACTCTCTGGCAGAATCCACAACTCACTGCCTGACATTTCCAGTGCAGAATGATGAATGAGTGGACATGAGATCATCAGCATCACCACTCTCTGGCACATTGCACCAAAGTACAACTCACCCACTGTTTCAGAGAAGAGTGAAGAATGATTAGACATGGGATCATCAGCATCACCACTCTCTGGCATATTCCACAACTTACTACCTGTCATTTCCAGAGCAGAATGATGAATGAGTGGACATGGCATCATCAGCATCACCATTCTTTGGCACATTCCACAAAGCACAACTCACTTCCTGTCATTTCCAATGCAGAATGAACAATGAGTGGACATATCAGCATCACCACTCTCTAACATATTTCACAATTTGAGGACAACTTACTTCCTGTATTTTCAGGGCAGAATGAAGAATGAGTGGACAATCAGTATCACCATTCTCTGGCACATCCCACAAAGCATAACTCACTTTCTGACATTGCCAGAGCAGAATGATCAATGAGTGGACATGACATCATCAGCATCACCAAACTCTCTAGCACATTCCAGAAAGTATAACTGACATACTGCCATTTCGAGAGCAGAATTATGATATAAATCAAATAATGATTATCTTCATGCATTTGCATACATGAACAACCTACTTTCTATAATTTCCATAATGCAACACTATTAGTTAAAATATCTCTGCTTTTGTATTTCATCTGACTCATAAGAAATGATCTCACCCAAAAGTGTGGAAACCATCTTGCAAGTTTTTTAGGATCAATTTTTTTCATTTGCCATCCAGGAAGTGCCAAGAGCCATGTCCTGTCTAAACAAGATACAACACTTTTCAGATTATGGCATCTGCCTTGAAACAATATTCAACTTTCAACACTGACTCTTGAGCTGCATATCTGATACACAATGCTATGTTTGTTTCCTGTGCAGTAACAAATAACAATTGCAAAGCCTCCTCATTCAGAGCTCCTGCTGTGTTTTCCAGCAGTATGTTACACCCCTCATTTGAGTTGTGCATTCCTTGCATTTATGCAAATTCCATTGAGCCAAATATTTTATCAGAAAACAGAATAAATACCTCCGATCCGAACACTACAATTTGGTGGATGGTTCAATTGAGATAGACGTCCCCATATATTGGCATTGTCAAAAATTCCATCTATGAGCCCATGTGCCTTTGCTATTTTCTCATCTCGTGGCAGCCTTCGATCATCACCAGTTAGTTCACCCAAGGCTACTGTCAACAATGCATCAAACTTGGTGAACAACACAATAACAGGCACTGGGACAAGTTGTGAGCATGAGAGAACCTTTCTGACAACGCAGTCACCATTCTTGGTATCACATTCATTGAAAAACATTTCCTCGGACCGTTGGATTGAGCGACCCAATTTATCCATTGAGATACAGTACCTATTTAATGATGCGGCCAGTGAATGATTCGGAATCTTCCCGTAGAGGTCACTGAGCTATACCAAATGGCATGAATCCGTTTCTTGAGAAATGTCGTGTCCGCACGATCCGCGATGAAGTCCTTCAGTCGTTGGAATTCGTCTACAGAACCAGCTTCGAAGCCCCGCGAGTCATGAAAGATGAATTTGTCATTGCTCCGGAAAATTAACTCATTTCCAATGTCGTGCATTCCGCGCTAGTGTGCATATATAAAGATGCGCCTCACTGTGTTAGAGTCCAATATGTAGTGTACTCACCCCCATGGATCCCTCGACCTGGGTCAGATTAACCTAGTTACACGGATTGGTAAACCAGTCCCGTATATGTATCAAACCAGGCACACCTTGTTGCCTTTTCCATCATAGACCTCCGGGTTTTCGGTAGTGTTACAGATCGCGCGGAGAATGGTCGTCTTGCCAGCGTTCGCCCGCCCAATGATAAGGATCCTGAAGCGACCAAATTTCTCTTGGATGTTTTCAAAACCGCCTGTCGTGATTGTCTCCATATCTGGATTGCAAGTTTTGTCGAATTATCTGTGGAACGTAGAGTTGAAGTAGTAGTCACTGTGAGGGCGAGGGAGAAAGTGGGAGAAGCGTACTTCGATCGATCCCCATCTACATCCGACATCCGGTTCCGTGGTCGGGGGATTCAGAGACCGCGTTCCTCCAAGTTTGATGGACCAGACCTAACAACACGCTCTCCCAATGCAGACTCGGAGCAAGTACAGAGTGACCTTGATGTTTGAAGCAGCCCACGTTCAATGGCATCAATCAAGACACCTTTGTCGCGAAAAAACGTAACGTCGGGCATAGGAACTGCGTAACAGACCCGGATTTTCGAAAAATCTGCTAGCGACCGCACGCACGTTCAAAAATGACCGTAGTAAGATACTTATGGGGTTGCACGTCATGCCCGGGATCGGATATCGATCCTAGGCCTCGACACACTTTGTGGCGTTTTCATAACAACGCGTCCTCTCGCACCACCGATCCGAAACATCCTTTAGTGCTTCAGCCTCAGCCTACACCTGGAAGTTTTTCATATTGAGACTGTATGAAAGAACGACGTATGTACATGTACGTCGTCCGTGATCATAGTGTCCGCGAGCGCCGGAAATACATTTGGAAACAAAAACGAAACGTACGGAGATAAGAGGATATGAGGCACCATATTCACAGTAGCAAGGCGTGGCATTTGTAGAATGTTATGACCTCCGTCGAGTGGGGTGGAACGGGCAGTAATTTGCTTGCGCCGGAGATAATAATTTGGGGGACCCTTGTATCAGTCGAGGTGGGAAGCCAGTTGTGTGACGTTTTGTCATTCTGATCGGTAAGTCACTCACGGCGAGGTCCGAAACCATAATGAGTCTATGGCAATACTTTCTCGCTTACGCTCTCGGATAAAGGGTGAGTGCTCTCTGTTTGAGCCTCATCGTCGAGACATCCCCCACAGGACGAGAAGGAGTACATGGGCAGCTGAGCGGAGTAGAAGACTCAGCAGGTTCTACTAGTACTGAACCAAAACAAACAACGAGCCATGACCGTGACCACAACCCATTAATGGACGATGCGATCATAGACGACGTTCAGCACCTTCGATACCTGCTCTGCGAGGGCGCGCCGACAGAGCTTGTAGACTTCCACGAAGACAACCACGTCATCACGGTCCACCCCGTGGGCTGCAGAGCATCGAGGACGAGGACGTCGCAATTCTGTCCTTCTCATTTGTAGACCCGCGTCTGGCTGCGCTGCTGCACCGTGTGCGGCGCGTTGAGCTTGTGATAAAGGGCCATTCGGACCAGGGGTGGAGCGACTTCTCGGCGGATCACGGGACGACGCATGGCGCGTGGACGTGGTACTCGCTCGGCACAAGCGATCCTGCCAC
>JBBPPA010001297.1:0-12878 GCA_038091735.1 Leccinum pellstonianum
TTCCTGCAGAAGTTCCTGTGACTATTGATTGCACGTATGAGATCACTGCGAGAACATAAGAGAGTCGAGCTCACCGAGCCAAACGCGAGAATCCGACATGGTGAACGAAGTTTTTGAGGAAAGCCAAGGACGGTTGCTGGTCTTATGCCTTCAAAGAGGTCATTTTATCTGCTCCTGTGTCACGGTGCCAGGACGGCCCAAAGATCATCGATCATCGATCATTAATGTGTGACGTGTCACCGGGGCCGCGGCATGTTGGAGCAAGCCCGCGTGTGCCCGTGTACTCGACCAGGAGAAAGAGGAGCTGACACACTGGCCCATCAGTCATCTGAACCACTTACGTGTCTGTCACAAATCAAATTAATTCTAAAAGTGTCACATGTCACGTCTCGACGCACTGTAGTTCATGCGCATGAAGACCTGTAGCTCAGTGCTATTTTGTCAAAATTGATATCAAAGTTGATCTGTGGTCGACCGTTCGTGAGTCCGCCCAAAAAAAAACTAACAGAAAGTGACTGAAAACCAGAGGAAAACACTGCATTAATTCGATAAGGGGGTATCACGTGACTTTGTGCCCTGTTCGAGTGCTGTAAAACCCTCCACCCTAGGGAAGTCGGGGATTTTACCAGCCAGCAACGAGTGATACTCGCGAATTGAATATTGTTCCCAGCGAGAAGAACTTGGGGTCAGACCCGACTCACGCCAGGCGAGGACCGGCGTTCGTGGGAGGACAAAGACCGCCTGACTCAGATCAGTAATTTTACACGTTACTAATTTCGGCTTGTATTTGCAAACATACATAGACGCGTCCCGGCATGACACGGCACGTCGGAGCCTGAATCACTGCGCGACGGACCGACGGTGCCGTCAGTACTTCTATGTAGCTTCAATTCTCACCGGCGCCTATCCTACCCCAGACGATGATGATCGGCGACAATGACATCAACGACAGCGGTGCCAACGCCTCGACGACGTCAACATCAACGACGACACGTCACAGCGGCAGCGCCGATGTCGACGCACACGCCCTCTCCCTCTCCTCCTCCACCCCGCGTGTCCCAACGGACGTGCACCATCGATGACGAAGACAATGCAACGACGATGACATTGTCAACGATGTGCCCTCTCCCTCTCCACTAGCGTGTCCCAACGGGCGCGCACCGTCAACGATGATGCAACTGGATGCGACCAGTCGTGATGACGATGTGATGGCGCATCGACGCCGTGACGCCGATTGGCGATACGGATGACGAATGACGTGTCGAGACACCACTGGCACGGCAGGGGTTCGAATGAGTCGAACGACGAGACGATGCGACGATGAGGCGGGACTCGACGAGTTGGTGACGACAATGGGACGGGACTGGCACGGCGGTATGTAGGCAAGAGCACGGTGCCGGTCATCCGTGAGTGTTTTCTATCTTGTTTCTGGTTCTATTTTATTTATTTATTTTTCTTTTCGCTCTCGTTCAACCACCTCCCCATCCGCGCGCTCACCACTACCACCACCATCATGCACAGCGATGAACACGACGCAACGACACGAACGACGATGACACGACGACGGCGACGTGACAAGAGTCATGACGACGAGCACGCGACGAGGGGACGCGGCGTCGACGACGTGAACGGAGACGAGGACGAGGAGGACGAGCACACGCCGTTGATGACACGAACGACAACGACGCGACAACTGTCGCGACGACGAGGACGCGATGACGGGACGCGGCGTCGACGACACCAACGGAGATGGAGACGACTGGCGACTGGCGACACGGACGACGATGCGACGACGACATCGACGTCGACGTCGCCATCCCCGCTCTCACAGCCAGCGCGCAGCAGCATGCGCTATCGCTGCCGTCGTCGCCTCTCGCTCCCTCACCTCCTCGCCGCCTTCCCTACTCTCACTGCGCATCCCGCGGTAGTCTAAACAGCCTCAGAAGCATCTGTGTAATAGTTGGCCCCTTGTAAGTTGTAAGTTGTCTAGAGCTAATTCGTCGGTTCGAAGCCTCGCCTACGAGCCCATTTCCCACGAGTCTTTCAATGGCTCAGGAGTCCTTCTTATGGTAGTACTCTGAGAAGCACAGGCCAGACCGGGCCCTTTAGGGACTATATTCACGTTCTCCGAGCAGTGAGGGAGATTAGCTCGAAGATCGTCAATCAGCTGGTAGCCTTGTCACTATATATATCATTGACTATGACAACTCATCCCCGATAATTTTACTCCTGCAAAGCGATTTTGACACGCACGGGGCACTGGCTTTCTGCTCCGTACTATGCTGCTCTTACTCGCTGTAAAAATCCCTTCCAATTGCGCCATCTGAAATCCTACATCCTCGCTCATGTTGAAGACACCGACCCCGCCTCGCGCGATAAGATACCATAGGCAGCAACGGGGCGGGGTGTCAGGGTACGTTTGGGGATGGTCGATGATAGTTTATTCGCCGATTTTACTTTACGTTTTGGCTATTTGTGACAAGGGACACCACCGCCGCAATTGATGAGAGGGAATAATTCCTGACTTACTAACCAGTGTCATACAACAACGTTAACATGTGTACATAGTATGTAATACCTTTTGAGTCACCGAGCTTAGTGAACCAGCGTCATAGGTACGGTGTTCCCCAATACGGCTCATCATTTTAGACTCGCAACTCCGTGCTCCGTGGAGGACAGGTCAGATGCCCCTGAAGTAGAAGTCACAATTTGACATGGCCGTTCCCCAGACGGATTTCCGGAGCCGAGTATACCCCTGCTACGATCGAGAAGATGATGGGTTTCAAGTTGGCATGCAATGGTGTTTTGACTTAGGACCGCGAGACTTTATATCTTACAGTCGTTTCGGGGAACTGTCAGAAGAAGATCGATGGTTTTTGGTCTCAGGAAGGTCACATATCCCGGCCGGAACGCTGAACCATCTAGACACGATAGGATCCAGCTGGCGCAGCCGTATCAGAACCCCAAACACAGGCAGGATGGCGACGAGTTGTAACCGACTTCACAAATACTCTTGACTGCGATGATGCTGACCACGCCGTCGACGAACGCGAGATTGGTCCATGCAAGTCAAACAGCCGGGGCGGTGAGTGTCACTCGAGTGGACAGCACGGCGATAGCCAATATGTCAAGACCGTACCTATGTAAGATGGTGGGGAAGAGGTGGCATGGATTGACGCAATGACGGGTGGCATGCGGTCTGATTATGCAGAGAACTGTTCGAAGCCTTGAGGACTCGATAACCCTCACGCTTCCATGTTCTGGATCGTTTCGAGTGGCTGCGGAATAAATTAATGACGTTGGACAGTGGAGCATTGCCTCGTTGAGTAACGAAGCTGAAGCTGAAGCGTGACTAGCTGAAATACCGCCTGCGGCGTCTGCTCCAAACCACGTGCCTTAGACACGCAGTGATTGCGAGTCGTTCGGTCTATCACACGTCCATTCAACTTCCCAGGAAGAACTTGTTGCGGCTAGTGACAATAACCCACTTTGTTGCGCTGAGGAATGTCGCCAACACAGTGATCGTCGAATGGGTGAAATAAGCATCGTACAACAGCCGGTGACACCCACCATCAAGAGTAATGAGAGTTGTCGTCCTCACGGCTGTCGGCTACGACAGTTGCTGAATAGGGGTATGAATATCGTGCTTAAGATCTGAGGACGAGATATTTTGAATTCGTTAATGTTAGCGGTGCACGCGAGGAATGGGGGGTTCGTTTTCGTGCCACCTGGAGCTGAAACGGGGAAGAAGAATAGTGGAGAGTACTTGAACTCTAGTTCTGAGTCTTCTGACGATAGGTCCGTCAATTTCCTTTTTTTGGTCGCATTCGATTGGAGGTGAGGCCGCAGTGCGTGAGTGCGGAAGTGACGGTAACGTCAGGCTGCAGCGTGTTTGCTGAAGTTCGGTGAAAGTTGCCCCTGAATTCCTGCGGAAGAAGTTGGGATGGGCCAGAGATACGCCGAGCGCTCGTCATAATCGTTAAGAGCACGAACGATTTAAATTTATTGACCCTGGTATGACGTTGCTGGGAAGTTGAGAACCAGTTGTTCTTGAGACTCGTGAAGGCCTGATCTCTTGTCCCTTGGTGTGGTCAATGGATCTCTGGCTGAAAAACTGGTCCATAGTCGGCCCGGAAAGATACGCTATCGCAAAGTGAAACTGATTATGTCCATTTCTGGTTAAATTCCAGGCTCCTTCCCAACCGATGCTTCGAGTGTGAGGGGGCTTCGGGGACATCCGAGTGGCGATGTACAGAATTAAAAGACCGCAAACCTTAAGCCCCCTCACACTCTCAGCAACGGCTGGTGTAAAACATTGGTAAACATCGTCAGCCACAGCATCGGAGTTGTAACGAGTCGAGAAAAAACTACGCAACACCGGATTTAGGGTTAGAAATACATACAATAGATAAATCCATTTGCGGAACAGGACAAGCTATGCACCTCATGGCATTGGCATTTGGGAGAGGAGCAGAAGGGGATGAATCACGATCACAATAGACGACCAGCACGCAGTTGAAGCATCATGATATAACACTCCATGGTTTTTTTGTTCCATTTACTTGCATCACGAATATATCACAACCATTCCGTTTGTCCGTGACTTGACTCGGACTCGGACTTCAGGAAGCACTGACATCTTTTCAGCTCTCCTCAATGACGCTTCGAGCGTTGGTCAATCAGGTGAGCACATGTTAATTTGTTTACCTAGGAATATCTCGCCGAAATGAAGCATGATGTTGCTTCTGAGAAATCTGGTTGGCACCGTAAGGCCCATCATTCGACACTAAAAGAGTCGTCGACTCGTCGTGACGACGCGTTGATGTTGTGTAGTGTCGTGAATCGGCGAGTCGCGTTGCAGGTGTCGCGGACAGTGTCGCGTGACGAGTCGTCGTCGCCGTCGGTCGTCGGTCGTAGTGGTGGCGCGTCGTGGTCGGTTCCGTGTGGGCGAGGGAGAGGGAGAGAGCGAGGGCGGTCGTCCGTCACGTCATCGTGTCGTGGTGGCACCAGCACGCCACGATGTCGTGTCGTCGTCGTCGTCGTCGTTCGCAGTGGTGGCTGGTGGCACGCCATTGGATCGTGGTCGGTTCCGTGTGGGCAGCGAGGGCGGTTGTCGTCGGCTGTAGGATGGGGGAAGGAGAAGGAGAGATGGCCGTTGTTGTTGCGTCAGTTGACATGTCGTGGACTCGTGGTGCCACGTCGCATTGTTGGTGGTGGTGGTGCCTCTGTGTAGTTCGTCAGCGCATGTCATCGTTGTCATCGTCGCGCCGTGCCACGACACCACTGGGATTGCGTCGTTCGTCGCTGTCGTGGTGGTGGTCCTGGTGGTGGTGCCGCCAGCACACTGCGTCGGGTCGTTCGTGGTTGTCGTCATCGTCGTGTCGTGGCACGCCGTTGTGACAGTTGGCGTGTCGTGGTGCCACGTCGGGTCGTTCGTCGTCGTCGTTGCGTTGTTGCATCGTCGCGTCGGCGTTTCAAGAGTTGGTGGTGTGTTGTCGTTGTCGGTGCCGTCGGTGCCAAAATACCCGCGGGTATACTGGTGACAAACCCTATTAGACAGAGCCCCCCTCTTGATTTTTCTTGACTAATCTTGATGTTTGGACGATCGCTTGACCGTCAAATTGACTCGGTATTGACTTGGTGCATATGATGGCCTGTTATTGTAAGTCTTGCCATGTCACGGTCAACCTACATGTTCGGAATCACTCACAGCGATATTTACATGTGTAGCAGTCTCCGAATTGATTGCTATGTATACTAGAAGCTTTGGTGAGTGCTTGAGCATTCTGCTTTCTGAGCAGACTCAAGGGAGTAATGAAAATCTGAATTCCCTCTGTACGAAACAGCAGGGGTATCCAGAAACAGAGAGTTTTACCCATTCCAGTGCCGGCTAGACGACATCACGGCCCCTAAGCAAAGTGTGTGCAACCTTAAGCTGCCAGAGACAAAGGTCGAACACCGAATCTCTGCTGTGTAAGCTCTCAGATCTCTGCGAATGAATGTTAATGTTGAGTGAATGCGTGGACAGAGCATATCTCCCGAACAAGTAACCTTTACCCATAGAGTATCTTACATATTTCTAACCCTAAATCCGGTGTTGCGTAGTTTTTTCTCGACTCGTTACAACTCCGATGCTGTGGCTGACGATGTTTACCAATGTTTTACACCAGCCGTTGCTGAGAGTGTGAGGGGGCTTAAGGTTTGCGGTCTTTTAATTCTGTACATCGCCACTCGGATGTCCCCGAAGCCCCCTCACACTCGAAGCATCGGTTGGGAAGGAGCCTGGGCATTCACACGCCTTGATCATGTCCTGAATCTGACCAGAGTCGAGGAGGGTAGGTTCACTTTGCGTGTCATGGTAGTACATTGCACCCAAAATAATCCAAAGTTCACTTCTGCATTTCTGTCACAACACAACGGCCGCTTCACTATCGAATACTATACTGTTGGAGAACTCGGAGTTTGCCTACCTCCGCACGTGATACGTGTCGGAGGGTTCCGCACGGGGTACGGACAATACCGCGGTGTCTGCCAAACGGGTCTCGCGGGTGCTGGTTACGGTGTTGCCTAACCGGAACCGCAGATAGACCGTGCACTTTAAACGCTGGTTGACGGTGTTCTGCGGATTTGAGCATTACTTCCGTCACTCAGGACGAGGTGATCCCTCTGGCGTCGGCGATGCCGTACAATGCTTTGGACTGCTGGTTTATACCCACATGGTGCGGTGTTCACACTCTACAAGGCGAAGAAGACGATAAGTGTTATCAGTCAGTCAATCAACGCATATTATGTGCATACTTTGTTTCTTCACCGGCATGCCCTGTCTACAATCGCTATCTGATTGTCGCTCGAGAACGGCAGGACTACAAACTATATCCATATGAAGGTTTAAAATCATGACATGGTGGTGCATCCTGATGTCACTATCTTGCCATTCGATTTCGCCACTGCGTTGATCTATTTCATCATGGGCCGATGCAATACAGGTGTTCGGTTGGTATAATTGAACCCTATAACCATAACCCGGGGTGTTTTTCCACCATCCCAAGATTATTCGATAGTAGAGTCTTTGGAATTCAAGGATATACGCACAGAACGTACTTACAATATTTTTCGGGCGATGTTCAAAGAAAAACCTCTCGAGTCGACCAAATTGATCGATCGATCTCGTAGCAAAATAAGCTGTATTGGACCGCTTCCACCCAAGTCGTGATGTCTACGATGAGACATGAGGCGTGCACTAGACAAGACTTGGAAGTTGGATGTGTCTGCTTACCTTGGGGCATGTCTAAGCCAGCAAGGGCCGACTAGCATTTGTTCCAGACAGATAACTGACCTTATAGCCTTGTAAGACCTCGCATACACGCTCGATCAGGACACGACAGAAAGATAAACACATAAGGTACACACTCGCGAGAGACGCGATCGCAAGGGTTGTCCTCGCGAAGAGGACTGAGGGAAAAAAATTGTTCACGACAGCCCGAGAGTAGTCTGAATCGAGTTTCCCGGACAACCAAGACCGGGAGCCACAAAGTGGACTAAAGAATGGGCACCTTGCGCGGCAATTTGGCTCATATCCTCATACGGCATGCGGCCCTTACCCTCTAGCCGCATCCATCGCATCGTGGTTATGTTTCGAGGGTTTCTTTTAGTACCATGAGTTGTGGCGTCAGGCAACCAAATCAGAGATGGTACAAGGCACGGATACTCACCGCTTGCCTGGCACAGCGAAGGATCTCAGCAGACTTTAAATGCCTACTCGCCTTTATATTTACGTTGCCAAGCGGCTTCTTCAGCCACTGTGACAGACGACCACGATTGCATCCAATGGACACAGTTGCCGCGATAGAGAGCACCAAATTGCGTAGCACGAACAGGACCACCCACCCAGTCATCGCGACGCTTTTCAAAGTCGGCCAGTGCGCACCGGTCGACTGCATTTCTGGTACGTCGCTCAGTCCGTTAAGACTGGTCCCAGCGAGGGACGATCAATGATGACTGAAACACTCAGACCTTCCCGCTCAGGAAAAAAGACGTATCCAGGATACGTCTTGTACGTGCTGAGCCTTGCAGCCTTCGAGCTGTCGTGGATGGAAGAGAGACGTACTCAGGAGCAGACCCCCTTTATATGCGGAGTTGCGGCGTCTGCCGAGACCACTCTCAGAGTCACAGTGAATGCCCCATGATTCAGTACTTACAAGTCGAAAACAACGCCCAGATAGCCAGCGTGAACATTCCTGTCCTCGACCAAGGCGCAGTCCGTTCGACGTTAGCCGATACAAGCACAGGTCTCCTAATATACTTGGCTGCTGATCTGTGGGCTCGGAACACACAGATTTCTTCTGCTAGGGCTCCGATTCTTCGACCCAGGGTTCAACGTTCAACTTCCAGTTTCAGCTTCAAGTTCCCCAAGTTCTGCTCCCACCTACGACCGAAGCGATCAAGATTCTGACTCGTCTACATCATTGTACACGAGGTCCCGCTCGTTCCTGGCACAAGCCATTGCAGGGGCAATATCCATTGAGATCGTCAATACCGTCAATTTTAGTCACTAGGCCAAGTCAGCACTGCTTGCTGCGATGCTGGGAACGCTACAGATGACCGGACTTCATCCTCTGTGACATCGTGCTGGGAGCGGGGAGAGCCTTCGTCAAGGGTCTGTGCTCCAAATTGACCGTGAAACGTACCTAGAGTGGGATAGGCATTGCGTTCAAGGCTCCCCACTGCACGTTGTTTGGGTATGTCCGATTCAGACCGTCTACATGCCGCGCTCGGTTTGATGAATTCACCCGTTCGTCTCAGAGCAAGGATCGTCGAACGAAGCGTCTCAGACGCATTTGGGTCCTTTCTCTCTAGTCATTGTACGTTCGCGAAGCACAGGGGAATACAGGAACTTGACACCAAATTCATGCTCGAGATCACATCGGCGTTGATTCTTAGGATCACGCATGTCCAAGTACTGTCAGAGAGCGTAAAGTTGGGTGGAACACAGCGATACATGTGTACGATAAGGTATTATTAGCATTTTTGGACATGTACCGTCGCTAATTTCTGGAAATAAAGTGGTCATATACCAATGTACACGCAGTTTCTATACCAAGCTTTGTGTTCTCTTCACCCCAGAACAGAGGTGTTCTACACCGTGAGCGGAAGCGACTTTAGATGTCAATGTCACTCTGCATACATGCCGTAGTCGACATGTGGCGGGTGAGAACAAGGTGAGAACGCATGAAAATGCCTTCAGCATCTCCCACCTCATTCGGAAAACGCCAAAATTCTAGACACGACCTCGGCGATTGGAGTCCAGCCCTTGTCCAGCTCGTCCTGGTGGAATGTACACCTCCGGAATTGAAACCGATCGAACCTACCGCAAACGGGCGTCGGAAACAGATGGTGATCGATCGATACGCTGGCTTTGACCTCCCTCACTCTCACACTACCGAAAGCCCGGAGGTAGAAAGAAGGTGGGAGCCTGGTTTGATACCTGTGGATGAGCGGCGTACCAAACCGTGCGAGTAGATCCGAGTCGAGGTAACCAAGGGGGTGAGTATCACTACAATGTTATTGGGTTCAGCCGTTCGCTCCACGACTGAGCTTGAGCGATGTTGTCGACACTTGGCTAATACAAGCTGTAACTTCGATGTGGATGTGAACACTCCCAAACAGACTCTAGTTCATCGTTGTGATAGCAAAGAGAGCCGGATAGTGAAGCTGAATCACGGAGTTCGAGTATGCGATCACATTTCCTCATTCAACGTACACCACAAGCAAGGGATCCCCGTGATGAAGAAAGCACACCGTTCATAGGGGCATATAGACAGAGAAGGAGGCACTTCTCCAGAGATAATCAAAACTATGGGCCTTGGGGGGTCCAAAGCCGGCAGATACATCAGCATTAACATATCTACGAAGGCTCCCTGATAAATACATCGATGTCCCCAAGAAAATCTAGTCTCTCGATCGTCTCTACAGCTCGTCGTGCGAATGCGACGAAGACGGCGTGTCGTCCGGCAATCCCTCGTTCGCTTGTGCGTCCTTTGAAGGCTCCGCGATCTGGCTCCCAGCCAGCACGTTCGAATCTGCCGTCGCCACGCTCGCGTGGATCTTGCCCTCGGCCGCCAACCGGCGCGCGAACCGGGCAATCTCCTCGTCGTACTCTTCCCATTCGGGTATTTGGCGCGCACGCGACAGTTTGGGCTCTTTCTGCGCTCACGAAATGGTTCGTCCGTCAACCGTGACACAGGGCGATACTAGGACGACGAACCGTGAGAGGATTTTGGCACAAGTCAATTGTCTTTGCGCGATGGAGTCTGTCTTTGCTGCCTGCGGTCTTTCAGTACGGCGTTGAGTGTGCAAGTCAAGGGGACAACGTACACCAGGTCTCGCACTGGATGATCATCCTCAGCACCTTATTCTACTCGACGGTGAGAATTTGCTTACCCATAGCCAATCCTCACTCAAGGAATACTGTACCTACGTCAGCGCACGTCCAGTCCGCAACAAGCTTCACTTACGATTGGGACTTGAGCCTGTAGATTATTGGGAAGATCTTGACTCCAAATATCCAATCAGTTTGCTGAAACACGATGTTCGAGTGCTAACCTTGGTCCAAGTTTGCGAGTGAATTCGGATCCTGGGACAACATCTGGTATGATCCTCGGAGAAGATCCTGTAATTACGGTAGTAAGCGTTTGTACCTCGTAGCCGCTACTGTGTGCTCACCCCAGCAGCCATCTGAATTCGTCAGTTAGTAACAGAACAATCCCGCTTGCATGGACGAAACTTACCTGACGGAAGCGAACCAGGTCTACAACATACAGTGCACTCGAGGAAACATAAGTTCGATCGAAAAGACGCTGACAGTGATCAACATACCTGATGTGATACGGTCTACCATCCAAGAAATCACGCCAATATCCTGTTTTCCAGAAACGGAATCCTTCCATCTCATGATTGTCATCCCCCATCGGCGTATAGCCGTACGGTGCGCCGTGAAGATCCAAATCGACCAGCTCTTGCAGGTCTGCGCGCACAATCTGATCAGCGTCAACAAAGATCACCTTTTTGAGGTCCATTGGGAAAAGGACGTCCAGGAAGAGTATTTTATAGCCCCATATGATCCGTTGCTTTTCCTTTTGAGCCCTCAACCACGACGGCCATTTGTAAGTCACCAACTCGTATTGAAAACCGTACTCTTCTGCCATATGCGGTATGAATTCCTGCGAGAAACGTCAATGAACAACACAATCAGAGCTGTCGAGACACTTGCAAGGAAGGATGGCGAGAGGAAGTTCTCGATGAACCAAAACTTGACGCTACTATTGGTATTCCGCAATACGCTCAAGATCATGATCGAAGCAAAGCGCTGCGGAGAACACGCTAAGAACAAGTTCACCAGAACATAAAGGACTAGTACCTCGTACAACAGACCGGACGCCACAGTGAAGATGTTAATGTCCGCTTGACCATCGCCCTGTGTCTGAACAGCCTTTGTTTTGCCGTCGTCCTCTTCGGAGGCGAAGAACGAGGAAACCCTAGTTCAAAGAATAAGGTCGATATCACAATAGTGTGTCGGAAAACTTACTTGGACACCCAGCTTTCCACTATATTCCCTGATCCTTTCCCGGACGCAACCTGCAACCCGTCCAGAACGTCCATCCTCTCCGTACCAGGTTTCCGAGCAAGCCGAGGATACAATGTCAGCCCATCAAAGCTCATCACCGTCAACTCATCACCAGCGTCAGCGATCGACGGACTGTTCCATCCCTCACTCCCAACGGTCTCCAGCTCATAGATATCACGCCCACGTCCCTCCCTAATCTCGAGTCGGAACGTCCCCGGTCGCGCCTTGAACTGCAAGTACCCCAAGTTGACGACGACCTGCGTGTCGTCGACGATCGTTCCGTCGTTGGCACTGATGAGCTGTAATTGGACACCTCTAGGCGGGTTGACAGTATTTAACTCGCGCGAGTGTCCTTCCACGATCAGGTAGTCCAGCGCAAAGAGTGCTTGGACGCCTTGGATATGGTCTTCGGGGGAAAGTTTGCCCAGTTGAATGTTATCCAAATCATAGAGGGCTTCACGGGGCCGGACGACCCACGCAGGTGGAACGTCCATGCTCAGGGTGTAAATCGACTCCAAGGGAAGTCCACTGAACGTTACCTGGGAAGGAATTTCTTGCCTACGAAACGATCAGAATCAGAAGGATGAGTACGAAAAAAGAACTTTACCCGTTGGCGTCATAATCAAGGCGTGATACGACATGGTAACGATAGAATCCTTTAAGTGGTATCTGAGGGTCATTCAGAAAGAACAGGACAAAATCGAACAACAGTCTCCGTACCTCTGTTTGTTGGGTGGGATTCAAGTAGACCTCAATGTAGACATCAGGGAAAAGTTCTGAGGACCGCTAAAAATGGGTCAACACTCGCAGAGTCGCAGATATTGATTGAAAAATTTACAGTCAATATCGCCGACCATCGCTGAGCACTTTCGCTCAAAGGGTCCACCAACACTGCAATGTGACTCTGAGCCACAGAGGGATCACCGACGGCAAGTTTCCTGCAATGAACATGAGCGATAAGGCCAAAATATTGATTCGGAGGTACTCACGTATAGTGGCTCGAAAGTAATCGGTGATTCCGCGTGCGTGGTTTAGGTGCAGTGTCGAAGAGACCCGCTTCGGAAGGGTCGGGCTGTTGATCGGCATAAATGATTGAAGATGCCATCGAGATCAGGTCTGCGCGCTCGTATCTAATTTCCGGGATGTTCGTATCCATTAATCCGGTCCGTGATCAGTGGATTAACACGACCTACTCTTCAACGGCTCCGTCCGGACCAAGCATCTCATGGATTGCATCGGCGACTCGACCGACTCG
>JBBPPA010001298.1:0-12870 GCA_038091735.1 Leccinum pellstonianum
AGGCATATCGCCAAGAGTCGGTGCCTGCCTCGCTGTCTCGTTCGCCAGGGTTGTTCGATCGTATATCGACGCCACCCCCTACGCTGCCGTCGTTCCAACAGTATGAGGTAGCAGACGAGGACGCGCGCGCGAGCACGCCTGAACCGATCAAGGTTACGCGGGCAAAGAAGAAGGGTCCGCCGTCGGCCAAGAAGAAGCGGACAGTACTAGTAGTAGTAAATCCGGATAGTTGATGAATCGTCTAGTTTAGTTTGAACAGACACACGTACGGGAGCAAAGGATTATGGGCATTATTGACTGCTTTTCAACGAGGTTTAGTCAGTGGGTAGTCGAAGGAAGTGGCAGTCTCTAGGAAGGATTGTTCATCTGAATCTGGTACCCCTTACTCGTCGGACCTATCATAGGGGGTTTGCGAGTTTGTGGACTGAGCCACACCATAAAAAACCTAGAACCCCTATAAAAGGACGAGCTTGCTCAACTACAACCATTGCTACTAAGCTAAGCAAGTTATGGACTCACCGCGGTCGAGCACGCCACTATCGTTAGGCTCGTCCTCAACCGACAAGTCTCAGGGGGTGACGTAAGTCTTTCTGTCTTGTTTTCCATTGTCTTAACCGTTTACATGCGTACTACAGACTGGCTCGTGTTTGCCCGGGGATCAAGCGATATGTTACGACAAAATGCGAGGAAGTTGAGATCAGGAAAATGCTGAAGGATATACTTGTGGATTGCACTGACAAGCCGCAAGAATCGTTCGATGAATCTGGCAGGACGAAGTTGTTCGACGACTGTTTGATGAAGGTCATCCCTATCTGCGATCTAGTCAAGGATAGTCTTGAAGCATAGTAAGTATGATTTCGTGACACCATTTCATGTGAATTCTGATCGGGTTATCTAGCGGAAAAACCAGTGGGAAAAAGGGCTTATACCCTCTCTTCGTGACAGCGGCGAACACTGCCCTTTTCTTCCTCAAAGATCTAAAGATCGAACACGTTCGGCGTGCTGATGCTTCCCATGCGGTCTATTTTCATTTAAACGACCCAAAGACATTGCAACAAATCCACCAAGGCCATACTATGCATCGCAAGTTGGATGTACTTCTTGTATCCAAGTCCGACATCCCCGGTCTCGATGGCTCTCTGAAGAACTTGCTCGCGTTGACTACCAATCCTCCAAAAGATGCATTCCAGTGGCGCGGTGTTCGCACGTTTGTGAAATTCAAGCGAACGACAAAGCCAATGGAACCCCCTCCCTCATCATACGAGAAAGCTGATTCTCAATCGACGTCGCAACTTGGCCGAAGGTCCGAGAATCTGATGGACCAGAGAGCGAAGGTCCAGGCCGTTTACTATGCAGCAGAGATGTTCGCTGCTCATGCTGGTCGTCTACACGTAATTGATATCATTATTGTCGGTTGGTATTTTCACCTGCTCGATCATGACGTGCGTACTAACCCTACGATAGATGACATGCTGTACCTTTCGCGGTACGACCGACAGGGTGTTATTCAGTGTTCTGGGCTCAATATTATCAAAGACCTTCCGCTGTTTCTGGTTCTTCTCTTCGCGATGCAACGCTTCAAGGATCAACACTGGGGTTTGAATCCCGATGTGGACCCAAACTTTGGGTCCCAGCCAGAAGTGCACGAGACGACCCTACGTGGTGAGGGCGGTCGCGAGATCAGCGTCACCCTTGAGCTGTCAGACAAGAAACAAATGCATTACAGTCTAAATGACTGGGGTACCAACGTATTCTCTGCAAAGATCAACGATGCCGAGGACGATCTGGTCGTCGAAGTCTCCTGGCGAGAGTCTGTGCGCGTCAGCAAACCCGACATCTTGGAGAAAGTGTATGACATTGCAAAGTACAACGATGACGTGAAAGGACACGTTCCTATGGTATTGTCGTCCAAGAAATTCGAGGATACATCCACCGCAAAAATCCGGGAACGTCTCGGCCTAACCACTGGAGGAAGTCGTGTTCTCTATATGATGATGTTTCGAAAGCTGAAACCGATCACCGAGCTCGATGGTGACAGGTTTCTGTGCGCATGGTGGGCGACAGTGAAATTTAAGTCACTTCCATTGCTATAGTCGGGTTGGATTGTTTACTTTTGCATCAAGGTCACCTTGCCCTGTGGAAGAACGGCATTTATCACCGAGACATCAGCCCACGCAATCTGATGTATTATGAAGACGGAGAGAAGATTGTGGGTGTTCTCAATGACTTTGACTTGGTGGTCGCCGAGGATAGTGTTACTGCAATGCAACGCACTGGAACAGTCCCTTTCATGGCGGTCGACCTCCTTACAGAGAAGGCGATCCGGGGAGAAGTAAAGCATTCATATCAACATGATGCGGAGGCTTTCATTTGGGTGCTGATCTGGATCAGCCTTCAGTATGAGGACGGAAAGCTTCATGGCCGTCATCCAAAGCTGGATGAGTGGCTGAAGTTCGATGCTGTTATGTGCGGGAAACTGAGGAGAAGCTTCTTGTTGGAAAACTGGTTGAAGCTGCTACCTGGTAAAGGCCATGAAGGGAATTGGGAGTTGGCAAAGAAGGGCATCATGTCATTGCAGGACCTGGCATTGTCCAAATTACGTTCCCGGGATCCTCAAACTTTGGACATTGATACAGCGTTTGAGAAGCTTCTGAAGAACCTGGACCCATACCCACTGAGGTCGTAGTTGCTGGTGGTTGCTTGTCGAACAATAAATGAGGTCTGTCCGGCCGTTGATATGTATGATACCATTGTGAGATTACTTCGCATTCCGATCTTGAGTACACTGTCCAATCAAGACGCACACGTCACTCCATCGCACCCTCCCCGTCCATCCGCGCTGTCAACATGCGTGTGCGTCCCACCCTTTTGCGCTCTCTGCCTTTTCCTTGTCTCGCTCTCCATTTTCCCCCCGATCTTGTGTGCAAGGAGAAGCACCTCACCTGTCCCGATCCTGTGCCGTTCGCAGGGCCAGCCATGTCCACCGCTGTTTGTTCCGCACCACGCGTCAGTTAGAACAATTGGGAAAAGGTCCAAGCTTACGTTTTCGAATTCCAGGATTTGTCCGTCAGGAGGTGGTGCCGGTGCCGGTGAACGTGCTGGGGTCGTTGATAGAAGGGGCTGGTGGTGGCGCCACCACGGCTGAGCCCCAGGTAATTTTGGTATACTCATCTCCAGTTTAGGAGGATGTAAGGGATGTAGCATATCCGTTCCAGAACTCGGCCACAGTCTGTGATCGTGCTTCGCAGTTGACAGGCGGGCAAGTGGGTCCACAACTGTCGCACGAAAATGCGTCGTAGACCGTCACTCTTGAACCCGTCACACCGTGGGGCGCGAGCAGTCTGCGTCGAGGGAGGCGGAGGGAGCGAGTCGCACGTCCGGGCCGTCATCGACACGGATAGCTGCGCTGCCGTGCGCACAGTCCGCCTCCGGCCACGGCGGCACGGACTTGCCAAATATTTGAGCCAGGACGGTGTCCTGAGAAGTAAAGGGCGTACGTTCCGGCGTGAAGACCCGGTCGTGATGGAGGGCCGGGGCTCCAGGTTGGCAGTAGGGGCTTCGTGCGTTCTCAGTGTGCTCGTGACGGTCCTTTTCCACGCTGTTAATCAGGCTGGGGAAGGGTGCGTAGACACTTGGGTCGTTGATGTGCATCGTCGAGCTGGACATCGGGGGGCGAGGTCAATTTTCCTGGCGTCCACAAGGACTGGGAGACCGACAAGGCGTGGGCCGATGGACCAAATTGTTTGTAGCCTCTGGCTGCGAGAGCGCCGGACCGACACGGCCTTGTCTGGTCTGGTCAGCTGAGCTGTATCAGTCGAGTGCTGATACCGTAGACACTGTAACTGGCTGGTGACTTGAAAATGACAAAACAAGCGAGCGTCTCTCTTTCTCTCGATTGTCGTGATTCCTTTGGGTGTGCTGCAACGTGATTTATCACTTGAGACGTCGCTTCAAAGCTTCACCTTCCTCTTCCACCTCCTCCAGGCACACACTATACCATGGTGAACAGCATTCTGCAGGCTCAGCGCGCGCATCCCCTCATCAGATCCTTTTAGGATACCAGAAACCAGGACCCAGAGGAATTCTACGTGAAGCAAGACAGGATCGGTGTGGTTCCATCATCCCTTTCGGTGGCAAGCAACTCATTCACTGTGCAGGCAAGGGTTCTTTCGGAGAAGTTTTCAAAGGGTGCGTCTCCCCATCCTGCTTCCCGCTCTCTCTCTCTTTGTACATACGATTTTTGACCTCCAAGGTACGACAAGAGGACCCAGAAGACGGTCGCCATCAAGATCATTGACCTCGAGAGCGCAGAAGACGAGATAGAGGACATCCAGCAGGAGATTCAGATCCTCTCGCAGTTGGACTCTCCCCACGTAACCAAGTTCGTTCGATCATGTTTGTGTCATCTGTGTGCAGATGGGTTGTGATTGACACGCGCCGCTTCTCGACGCAAGATACCATGGTTCATACCTCAAGGGATCCAACCTTTGGATAGTCATGGAGTGCGCTTTTGCTGTCGTGACCTTTCCCTCTCCCTGTTCACATATGCATACAGGTATTGTTCAGGTGGCTCATGCTCTGATCTGGTACGATCACCGTTTGGACAAAACGTGGTTCGCTGAGCAGGTGACTAGATGAAACCCGGCGTGTTCAGAGAAGAGTACATTGCTATCATCGTTCGCGAGCTTCTTCGTGGGCTGGATTACCTTCACACAGAGGGAAAGCTTCATCGTGACATCAAAGGTACTTATGACCCTGACTCTCAGCGCCTTACCTAAGAGCTCGTCCAATATAGCTGCCAATATCCTCCTGTCTGCGACTGGAGACGTCAAGCTGGCTGATTTCGGTGTATCTGGACAACTTTCTGGAACGCTCTCTGCCAAGAAGAACACCTTCGTGGGTACACCATACTGGATGTCGCCCGAGGTCATCAAGCAGAGCGGATATGATCACAAAGCGGACATTTGGAGTCTCGGAATCACTGCCATCGAACTTGCAAAGGGGGAACCACCATACGCGGAGCTACATCCCATGAAAGTGCGTGACGATGACCCTCTAACTGTATCCGGATGATGTATTGAATGCTATTTCTAGGTTCTTTTCCTCATTCCAAAGAACCCCCCGCCACAACTGGACAGCCATTTTTCTAAACCGTTCAGGGATTTCGTGGCTTATTGTCTACAGCGAGATCCGCGTGATGTGCGTATCGTGTCTTCTTCGCACTCATCTCTATCTCGTGTCTTGGTGTAACCCAACATTCGACAGCGCCCAACTGCCCGCGAGCTCCTTAAACACAAGTTTGTACGAATGGCCAAGAAGACAAGTTACCTCACGGAACTGATCGAACGTCATGAGCGGTGGAAAGCTGAAGGAGGAGAACGATTAGAGGAAGAGGAACAAACTGTGGCTCAGGACCTGTACGCCCCAATGCATTCCAAACCACATCCACTCTTCTCACGTGCTTTTCTGACGTCCCAGGCCTGCAAGCGGAGATCCCGAGGATTTGTGGGACTTTGGGACCGTCCGACATGGTGGACGAACGATTGGACGTGCCAACAATAACTCGATCAAGGTCTCGGGGCCGCCTCTAACCTGGGAGATGAACGGGACGGGACGCGCGGACACTTCCACGTCATCTATTTCGGCCAAGCGTACCTCGGTCTCGTCGACCAAAGCTGAACTTCCGCCAATCCCGCCGTCGGCACCCCCGCACGCACGTACTCCAAGCGTGTACGAACAGGCGACCGTCAGACATCTTCCGCCAGGTGGCCCTCCTGCATCTAGCAATGGGCAGGAATCGCACGAGCGGGAACCGTCGGACGAAGATGAGCACGAAGATGAGCGGTACTCAGCGACGTACCCCCGGAGTATAAGCGTCGCCGAGCCGAAGCGGGAGGTAATAGAGGACGATGACGAATTGCCCGATACCACCATGCTCGATTCGGTGATTTTGCCCGCATTAGCTTCGGTAAGATATCTTCAATATATATATATGGCATCGTTCGTCCAGGTCACGTCGGCTCAACCATCTCTTTCTCCTTAGCTATTCCCTCGTGTATCGACGCAAGAAGCAAGGGTGGCGCTCAGCACATTGCAACGAGCGTTCACAGAGGCGGAACGCATTATACCCGGTGTCACGTTGGAACTCGTCAACGAGATAGTCGACTCAGTAGAGCGGGTCGAGGAGGATCAATAGTTAGTATAAGGGGGGTCGCACGCAGTATCATACAATATCTGTCCAAGTGGAGAAATTTAAGGCTTATGTAATCTCCTGAAGCGGTAATTGACCCCAAACTCAAGATGGGGGTTGGAGTTAGTCTGGTGACCAGCCCGTCCAAAAGAGGAAGTGCTGAGGCGAAGCATTAAAGCTCTGGCAGCTAGCGCTGAGCTGCAGAAGACAAGGCACTCAGAACCAATTATGCCTGTCAGTGTGAGACTAACATCGCAGCTGGCGAAACGACATCTCGCAGTAGTTCTGGACCTTAACAATTTCAAAATGCATCTACACACGCCAGTAGGAGCATGAGGAATACAAGTGTCGCGCTTATCTCGTTGAGTTTTCGGTCTCGTTTTCGCGCCGTTGTATTCTTTCCGCTTCCTGCGTCCTGTACTTATAGGCTTCCGCGGGTTTTTGCTTATCTCAGCGCCTCGTTCCTAGTGATCTATTTGAGCTTCATGTGGCACGACCACACGAGGCTCGTGTCTGGCTATTCGCTCCTTCTCTTTCGGACGCTGAGGGCAATTAGACTACGTATTATACGTGCTTGCGATGTTCCTGGAATTGTTTTCAAGAAACTCGTCAGAAGACGGAGGGCAAACAGACGCACTGGTGCATGTGTCGTTTCATAATCGACGTGGACAAACGCTCTTTCGACGTTTGGCAAATCCTCCAGTTTGTCTTGGAGCTGTTGGGATACATCATGTGCCTTCCACAGAGGGGTCGAAGCATCCATGACTATGTCGACCTCGACAAAATATTTCTGAGGGGATCCGCTCATCAGTCCGGTAGATTGTCCTGAAAAAAGTGGACGCACCGGGCCACTATGGTAAGCACGGACAGTATCGATCTTGTCTATGTGCGCGCTAAATGTCATGGCTTTATAAATGACAAGCTGAATGAATTCGTTTGGTGCTGATTTCCCCGCCAAGAGGCCAAACTGCTCGTAGATCGTGTGTACCCATGTAATAATCACACCCGTGGCAATCTAAGACGACCTGTAAGCCTAGAAAAACGCCGCCGTCGTGAATGCCTACCAGAAGACCACCAACAGGATCCAACCACCATCGCAAGCGGCTGCCACCAGCAGACATGAGGATACCTAATGAGCCTTTGAATCGAGTTAGACCCAGTGAACAAAAAGCATACCGAAACCATTGATGGCAATGTCATTCCGATGATCCTCCCAGAGGACGTGTACCTGGCTGGACTTGGAGCGAAGGGAATAACAATACAGGAAGAGGATAATCTTAACGCCTGCCAGAGGTTCGTTTCAAAATAAGCAAGTACCAGACTAGGCGAGTCTAGTCACCTAAAGCTACGGCGACTGCCAGTATAGAAGGAAGATGAAAGGAGTTGTCGGATGAATGTGACATTAGTGACCGAATGGACTCGACAATGACAACGAGGTTGACAGAGGACATTCTGTAAAAAAAAGTCGGCGTTAGAAGTGGGTGATGGTAAGGAGACCAACGAACAGGGAACCTTGAGACAGGCATGATGAGGACATGCGACTGCAACGGGTAGTGTGTGAATCTCACCGTATATGATGTTTCCTATGGTCTCCAAACGGGCACCACCTACTGGCCATTTATTGACGTCCATTCTGACCGCTTTTTTGTTGATGAAGTACAGGAAAACATTGCTGCCGACATCGAAACAGGCATCGATACCAGTGGCGATCAAGGAAAGCGACAGGGAGGATATAGCGGCATAGACTAGCGGGTGATTATTGAGGCGACCAAGAGAGACAGTCAGAGTTGAAGACGTACGCTGAAGGACGCAAAGGATGATGTTCGCGGCAAGGCTTGCCCAAATAGCGATTTTGATCTGGGGAGGGAGGTCAGGCTTGCATAGCTGGTGAGGAATGAAAGCCCACTGAGAGGCGAGAAGCTTCTTCCAGATCCTTGGCTTCTCTCGTATGGTCGTCCATCGGTTTCAAGAGCGAGTGAATAAGCTGGGGTGGTAAGAATGTGAACTGACATGGTGGAGATGGAGATGCTGGACCGTACACTGTTTTGTTTCCGGTGATACGATTCGAGAGATTTACCATGTTTGTTACGGCGGCGCAGCTGGGACAGCTCGTCGTCCGTCTTGAGCCCGACACGGAACATGTAGGGGTCAGAGAGAGCCTCTGTCCTCATCTCTAAGTCGGGTGCTAAGACATCGGGCAACTGTGTAACATGGTGTTTGGGCTGCAAGGCATGAGTAAGATGAAAAGCGCACCTCTGGTGAGATCGATGAGTGAGAAGACATGGATATATGCGGTTACGTCACTCCGCCACCTCGTTCAACACGGTCATGGATGCAGACAACAGCCTCCAGTCGCCCATTGCCCTGTCGCTGCTGTTGCTGCTGCTTGTGTTCCTCATGTAGCTATGGTCATTCTAACCGTCTTTGAGTCGTGACTGACCTACTTTGGCAGTGTTGCTGGTCTGGGGTGGTGTCTGCTCTCGTCGTGTCTCGGTCGAGAGGCGTTTCAGCTCTGGTTGTTTTCGGGCGGGCGGGGACGATATCGGCGGGTTGAGGACGAGATGTGGGAAATGCCAGAGCGTCGACGCGGTCGATGACGTATCTCAAGTACTATGACGTCGATGTCAGCCCGCTCAGACGGTCTATAAAAGCGGTCTATTTCTCTCCTTCTTTTCCTCACCCCCTTCCTTGTTCTCTCTTCCCTCCCTCATCCTCTTCACCCGCATTTATCTATAAAAAAGCAATCAGCCTACTCATCTACCATGCGATTCACTCTTGTATCCGTTGCTCTCCTTGCACTCGCCAACTCGCTCGCACCCGGTGTTCAAGGCTACCCAGCGCCTGAAGACTTAAGCTCGCTCGTGGACCCTCAGGTTCCTCCTGACCTTGGGTGTGCGTATCTCACCTTCCATGTCCACTTCAGGTACTGAACCTCGTGCAGCACTCGTTGGCACCGTGGAGGACCTGCTGAAAACTGTTGCTGGTCTTCTTACAGGCAGCAATATTCTCAGAGTGCTCCCTACCACCCCAGATCCGACATCATCGGCGCCCCCGACGGGGTTCTCTCCAACGACGACGAGCTTTGGTCCAGCAGCGGCTACAGGCGCGAGCTCCCTTGCTGGAAGTCACTCGCCAAGCGTATCAGGCACTCCGGAAGCGTCATCCACACACCCGAGCCGGATGCGTAGACAGGCACCGTCCTCGGTGCTTTCCTCTGGCCTCAGCAAGCTCGGCTCTGCGACACCAAAACTGGGAACCAGTTCGCCCACATCCAGCCACCCCGATGTGAGCCCCACTCGAGTCTGACGGTAAGATAGACGGATGTCATGATGAGCTCCGTGTCAATTTGTAGATCTTGTCCTTTGGCACATCGCATGTACTGTAACGAAATGAAGTTTGGTTGATTGCAGACCTCGAGTGAGACCATCCCGGTTACTCTGTCATTGATCAAAATGCTCAGCTCACACCGCCCCCTCGATGCTGAGCTCGTAAATGGTGATTCTACCAAAGAAGTCTGAACTCTTCTCGAACGCGAGCCTCATACACTGGATATCTTTGCCCTCTATGGGTAGCTCAAATACCTGGCGTCGGTTGACGTCTTCTGGGTGGATATGAGTCCATGTCGTCCACACTGGTGCTTTAGAAGAGACAGCAACTTCTATCATGCACTGGATGCCGACGAATCCTCCTTGGAAGGTCAATGCAATTCTCCGCGGGAGTACAGGCTCGGAGAACACGAGTTGGATAAACTGTGGGAGGCCCTGTATGGCCAGTCAGTCGGTGTGATACCTGTATCTGGGTGTATCACACCTGTTGAGAAGTCCAACAAGTCTCTGGGTTGCCGTCCGTCAGGTGCTTCTTGCCGACTGTCTTGTCTAGCATCGAGCTGACTCTGGTACACAGCTTGGGATATCAACCGATCTGAGTCAGAGAAAGGAAACTAACTTTATTTTGGTGTCCGATGTTATGAGCGACCTGTAGACACTCGACATCGCCCTCACAGGACGCTAACTTCGAGTACTCGGCGATCATCCGATCAGCCGCCAGATATGCTGTGAGGCGTGGGAACTGGGCACGTATAACTACTCCTCCCTCCTTCAAGGCGATCCAGATCATTCTAAGCTTCAATGCCTCCCACCAATATCAACGCCAACATACCCTCGTGGCTCATCCAAGCCCGCGATCCTGTCCACCAGCGCGCTGTATTCACAGAACTATCCAAACGAGAGAAAGAACGCTCAAGCTGTCGCAATGCACCCCCTGCCAACAACCCACTCGCGTCGCGCAAATTGACGCAAGGGATATCCTCCACCTCGCAGTCAGATAATCCAGATCGCTCCAAACATTACTCCGTCGCGATCGGCCGCGATCCTGCAAACCGGTGGGGCAACCGCTACTCCAACATCGAACCTTACGATCGCACGCGCGTCGTCGTGGGCGCTTCCGAGACCGCTTGCCTAGGTTGTGGGGAGGGACAGGGGAGATACTTTAACGGGAGCTGGGTCAGGGAGTTGCACGGACAGAAGTGGTGGATCGCTACCCAGGCACCCCTGCGGGACACCTCCCATGCGTTCCTCAGCGTACTTGGTCAGCTCCTGGGGCCGTCGTCGGAAGCGTCGCTTCCCCAGGGAAGTCGGGTGCGCACCGTCGTACAGCTGACCCTCAACTTTGAAAACGGACGCATCAAAGCTTACCCGTACTTTTCTCCCACCATCGGCGAGTCGATGACGATCTCGCCGGAAGCCGGGATCAGCGCCCGACCTCTCGTTGTAACCTTGAAGGAGCAGAAGCTGATCGAGGACGCCAACTGCATCCAGTGCAAGGTGTCCGTCGTTGCCGAGGGTGGAGGTCCCCCGGAACCATTTACATTCACCCATATGCTTTACACCGCCTGGCCAGACCACGGGATCCCGGAGGAAGAAGACCAGGCTAGCTTGCTAAAGTTTCTACGTCTGGTTGATAAGGTCAACAAGGATCCGCATGCTCGCACAGGCAAGCATCCAGACCCGCCTGTCATGGTCAACTGCTCCGCAGGAGTGGGCAGGACAGGGACGTTCATTGCACTGTCGTCGTTGCTGCGCTTCCACAACCTTCTTGATGCTGGTTTGCCGACAACCTCCAACGCCACCGAATCGACCCTTTCTGCTCCTTCGCCGCTGGGTCCGTTGGCACCACTTGACCCGGTCGCTCAGGAGATCGACGCCTTGCGGGAGCAGCGCCTCGAGATGGTGCAGAGGAACGAACAGGTAGCCCTGATATATCAAATCCTGGAGCAAGCTTTTTTGAGCCAGTAGTAAGTAACGTCGAGATCGGACGGAAGACGAAGCGTGATTGACTTGGAGTTCTAGATAAGTTGGCTTGTACGAGGAGGCTTTACAGCATATGCGCGTAGCCATAATACATGTGTATCGTCTAGAGGTAGTACTATATCTTTCCATCTGCGCCACTGTATGTCGGTGATATATCTATCAGAGAATCACTCAGCCTTGATGGTTTTGATCCGACGCTCGATGGATCCCGGATCCCCAGATTATCCTCACTATTTCAAGAGAGTCTTACTCTCGGTGATCTTCTGGTTGTCATTGTGTTACAGTGGTAAGTAGTAAGTACCCTGATCAGCCTATAATTCCGTGGCGCCGGCCGTGACATCCTACCTCAGTTAGATCCTTGGTCATTCTTTTTGAAGAGTCAGCCAAATTTACATAAGGTGTCGTTGATCCCGAACTCTTCGAGTCATTCGCCTTCGCTGCACACACGTCGCTGACCGCTTAGCGCTTAGCGCTTAGCAATCATAGAAAAAATAGCGCAGATTGTGAGTAATGCTCGACCGGTGCGGTCCGGTATAGAACCCCGGTTATGGGTTAAAGAGATAGAGGGAATATTTATAGCATGCGCGCTTTCACCCGGAGACTGTCCCTCGATTCACGCCAGTTCTCGATGAGCCCATTCCCGATGTCATATCCTTCCACGATCCAAGCCATCTCCATCGCAAAGAATGGCGGTCCCGAGGTAATCGAAAAGACGGTGGTCCCTTTCCCAACCGTCGAACCCAATCATATTGTCCTCAAGGTAATATCACCCCCTTCATTACTGATCATCGATCATCGATCATCTTTGACCAACTTCGGACTGACGAAATAACTCAAGGTCGAATACTCTGGCGTCAACTTCATCGACACTTACTTTAGGCAAGATCGCCACCATATTTGTCCGTCTTTGTATATTCCTCACACTATAAATCATGCAGGCAAGGCCTCTATTCCGTCCCAAAATTCCCTTACGTTCTCGGCAAGGAGGCAGGCGGAGTGATCGTGGGATTGCCCACTGATGCAGCCGTCCTCGATAATCCCGATTACCAGAAGTTCGCATACAAGGAGGGTGTCCGTGTCGCTGCGGTAGGTCCACTTCTTTTTCCAATTTCCGCCACGGGGGTGACATTCTGACTCCTGGAATCGACATGCAGATGACCCAAGGGGCACTTGCAGAATACATCTCCATCCCGTGGAAGGACGTGCACCCTATTCCCGATGGCATCTCTACTCGTTCCGCAACTTCGGTATTTCTTCAAGGCCTTACTGCAATCACCTTTATGGAAGAAGCGTACGATGTAAAGAAGGGTGATATCATATTGATTCACACCATCGCTGGCGGTCTAGGCCTTCTCTTTTGCCAGTATGCCA